>CAESWR010000853.1:17160-29575 GCA_903171835.1 Mullus surmuletus
TGCGGGAAAAAAAAAAAAAAAATCACAGTTCCCTCTTTGTAATTACATTACCTTTACACACACTTCTTTGTGCCCTTTTGCTCCTTCACGCTCTCTTGCTCGCGCTCCCCATCCCCCCTCTTTCTTAATTATTGCTGGAAAATAGAAATTACAGATAATTAAATGGCAATTATGATCTCCTACACAGGGGAGTTTTGCTGGGGGGAATAACTTTAGGTTATAGTTAAGGTCATTCATTAAATACCAGAGTCAAAGACCACACACACCAACACACACACGCGGGATGCTGCGTTTTCAGGCCTCGGAGATAGTGTAACCCTTCTAGACGTGTGTTTTCCTCAGGGAGTGGCAGTATGTTGATAGGGTTGGAAGGTCATACTACACATAAACACACACACGCTCACATCACATTCACTTGTCTGCTCGCACATACACACCCGCGATGTATAAATAAGCCACACTGTGGTGGTGTCATTTGACAGTTTACATAATAAGCAGCCTGAACGGAGAGATACGAGGCTAACTGTCTAACTGAGGGGAGCTGAGGGGAACATTATACTGGGATTCAATAAGATTGGACCAGACCCATCCTCAGATGCACTGAGGAGGAAATGTGCACAAACACACACGCAAACACACCACACACCGTCTCTCCTTCCATCTCTCCTTCTGTCTCCAAGGCAGCTCTGTTTTGGGTCTCACAATGCAAACAGGATGTAACCTATTTTGATCACGGTGCCATATTGCATCATCAAATATTAACAGACTCGACTGCACTGCATTATGTCTGCTAAATAATGTTTGTAGAATAATGTGTGCCGCTCCATTATATCCGCGCCTTTTTCTCCCTGATTTATTAAAGAAAAGACACTGCTTAGATGAGTTGGTTCACATCCCCTCTTCAGGAACTGATGTCATCCCTATTCATGTGTATTTGCAAGGGCACGTGTGTGTGAAAGTGTGTGTGTGTGTGTCCGGGAGCATCTGTGTCGCAGTGGTCACACACACACACAAATCTATTGATAGAGCATTAGCGCACTGGTCCATCTTTCTGTCTGTCTGAGTTTGCGAGTCAACACTCATAAAAGGGGACTTGAAATACCCCCCCCCCCCCATTTCTTCCTACATCTTTCTTCTCTCCTCTTTACCCCCCCCCCCTCTCCCTCTGTCTGCCTCTTTCTCCCTCTATCTCTCGCCTGCCCCTCTCCTTCCCCCGCCTCCTCCCTCTATGCTGATCTAGACTTTGGAATTCAATGTTGCTATGGTAACAATGTCGGGTTGGTCCTCTCTGCCTCCCCCTCTTGCACCTCTTATTCAGACTAGATGCAGTACAACTCGCTCCAGAGTCATTCTGGCTTTAGCCGGTGATGCTGCCACCTCCATAGTTACTCCATCTGTCACACTAGTTAGGATATTATCTGATCTTGTGCTCGGCAGAAATATCCTCAAACACAAGACTTTGGAGCTCAAAGTTGTGTATCGCTCATCATCAATTAATGGTTATTTCCAATGACAAATGTCAAACAAATTACAGGTTACATTGTTTTCTAACTTTGAATAGAATTTATTACTATTCAAGGTGGCGATTAATTGCTACAAATGAATGCTTTTCTGCTTTATTTTAAAAGATGCCCCTTCTGTTTTATTCGAGGATTTAAGAGTCTTGCATAAAACCAGCCAATAAAATGGTTAATTTCACTGCCCTCTCCTTTATTTTATGTGCAGCAGCAGAGCGGTGACCATGGTCGCTCTGGTGCAGCCTCGCCGCTAACAGAGGACAGAAGGAAGAGCGGGACGAGCGTCCGAGCCGCAGCCTCCGCCGGCACCAGCATTTCCCAGCGAGGAAGAGAGGAAAGAAGAGAGAGCGAGAGAGACAGAGAGAGGCAAGAGAAAGAGAGGACAAGCACAAGAAGGAGCGAGGGGGAGCGGGTGAAAACAGTCGATGGATGCTGTCCGGATTGAGGGGACAGCACGTTCTTCACTGACGAGGAAAAGAAAGATTTCAAAATTGAGTCGAAGGATAGAAACTCGCCGTCAGGTAAGCCTCAAACACTCTTTGCTTCGCTTTCATCGGTGTGTGTGTGTGTGTGTGGGCAACTTCTGATTTCTGAAAAAGTGGAGGAGAGGATGTGCAGCCGCTCACGCCCACTGGTGTGTGTGAAGGTGCGTCCTCGCCGGCCTCCTAATCAAGACTTCAGCGGGCGAGAGGCGACTGCATGTCAGATGGGCCGTGTTTGTGTGTTTATGCATTCATCTCCAGCTCCTGCGGGCTCTAAGGGGGTGAATGGTGTCAGGGTCATGAATATGGAGCAGCCCGAGATTGGGAGGGTGTGATCTGTTGTGTTTCACATCACTTCTCTCTTGTTAAGCTTAGTCAGCAGAGTCTTCCAACTCTCCTCCAAGGACAGATCGCGGTGCCACTTATGCGCCTCCCCCACGTCCGCCTCCTTCCTTGCTCATCTTTTTTTTCTCGTTGCCCTCACCTGCACCTCATTCTTTTCCCTCTCTAATGTCCCCGTTCTTCCTCTCCGCCCCCTGCAACCCCCCCCTCTCTCAAGGCATGGTGTGTGAGAAGGGGATCCAGATCCTCCTCACCACCGTGGGGGCATTCGCTGCCTTCGGCCTGATGACGGTGGCGATAGGGACGGACTACTGGCTGTACTCCCGGGCCCTCATCTGCAACAGCACAGCCAACGTCACCCAGGATGACCCCCACAACAAGGACAAGAAGGACCCCGGGGCGCTCACACACTCCGGCCTCTGGAGGATATGCTGCTTGGAAGGTAGTGCAGACATTCTTGGAGATGTTTGGGACCGATGTATTGCGGGAATTTTGGATCGATGCAGATGTATGTGAACAAGCTTGCGTTTGGTTGTGGCTGTTCACCCTTAAGAGTTCCTTAAAAAAACGTCCCCAATCGTCCCTCAGAACGAAAAAACACGGTGTTTCAATCGAAAAACAAACAAAAATTCTAATAATTTCCATAAAATGCAATTCAATGAGGATTCAATTCTTATTATTTTTAGAGCCTCAGATGAGTCAATGATTAGCAGCTACACTGAATTTAAGGCATTCTTAATTTTTCTGCAGTGACAGGTTTTTATAGCAAATCCTCTTATCACTTCCTGGGGTCAAAAAGTGTCTCCTTCCAAAAGAAAGCTGTAAAATATCATGTATCAATACTTTTTCCAACTTTGAATTAGTCACTCTTGTTAATCAGCTTCAGTCTGGAAGATACATATCAAATACCTTTTGACCCTCTGATTGGTCAAAAAACATCTGGACAAAACACGCCCCCCAGGAACTCTTAAGGGTTAATACAGGGAAATATCTTTGGTGACTTCCCAGCATTTGATGAAGACCCTAATCCAGTTCGATGTCATTTTCAGGATTTGTCGCTATTATCTCCAAACGAGCGGGGAAATCTGGCTACTTAACGCGCTGCACGTATTTAGCCTTAAAAAACAACATGCCACGGTATTAGAAAGAGTACGCGTGGCAGACTGGCTGTTGGACGGTCCCAGCGCTTCTTGGAGAGCGGTCTTGGACTCCCACCATGAGGTTGCCAGGCTCGCAGTTTCCCCCATGTTTCCACTCCAACACGTTCTCACTTCCAACTTGTTAAACGGGAAAGCTTGGTCAGCGGCTCTCGGTGGCGAAGTAGGAAGCTGACACATCAGTTTCGGATGGGCAGGACAGGGGATTTAAAGCAAGAAGGTCCACATAGGAGACGATAGGGCTTCATAAACTCTAGATTAGGACTGTCACGGTATCAGCTTTTCACTTCAAGATTATTCTGGGAAAAAAATATTATTACAATATCAACAAAAAATTTAATAATAATGGTACAATCAATTAAATTGATCTTTAACTTTGATTATGATTTTTTTTCTCTTTTGGCTCTTTGATTAATTACAATCAAAATACTTGTCTAAGGTAGTATAAAGACAATATGAAAACTCTACAACTGCATACAAAAAGTAGGTTGTTTTCAAGTGGCACTGGATCATTTACATGATATTATCATATGCACATTTCTAACACGATGTTGAAATTTAATTTTTAATACCACGATTATCGTCATTACTGGTATATCGCGCCTTACTCTATATTTTGCCGTGAGAGTCTAGTCACCATCTCTTTTCCTGTTTTGTTTCAAAATCATTTTGAAATGCAGCACCCAGGTTTGCTTAAAGTGCAGAGCCACTAAGCAAGTTAAATTTCATCCTCGATGTAGCAGTGTTCCGACATCCCCAAGAAAACAAACACAGACGGACGTTTCCCAAAACTGATACGTTGTCTCTCTGGTCTTAATTGGAGGAGTGCCTGTGTTCCCTGTGAAATAAATCAGGCTCAGTTATACGGGATGTTTGTAACTTGAAGTGATGCTCGGTGTGAAGTCAGGGGAGGACAGACTGCAACCAGATCCTTTACCCATGTAGATGCATTTACCAATAAAACTCCCACACATCCCAGCACGGAGGTGTCCATTACAGCACATTTCTGGTTTTAGGCTTGATTGTAATTAGAAACTTTTTACCTCCTCTGTGTATTCCGCACAACACCAATCAACGGCGCCGGGCTCTTGAAGCGGCCGCCTCGCTGCAGCGGGAGGGAAACCTTGTATCGGCGTGTGTGTGTTTACACTGAAAGGCAAGATCAGCTGTTTGCCGTGTAAACAATCAGAACGCCAAGGACACTCAGCCGCGTCAGCCCTTCACCTGACATCAAGACGCGCATAAAGCCGCGGAACGGTCGTGAGTGATCATTATCAGCATCAAAAGACGCGTCGGTGTTTGCCGCACTGTTGGGAAGACAATTGCAGTGCAATTACGTGATGCTGAAGCGTATCCCTCACTCAGAATACTCCATTCATCACTGTCGTCTAGTCTATTCAGGCTGCAGTGATTTAATTCAACAAAAAGTTTGCCCGGAGACTTCTGATTCTAAGCGGCAGAGGAGACGGGAAAATGGCAGAAGGCCTCCGTCAATCTTCACTTTGTCACTGCAACAAGCTGCTAATTCATTGTGGCTTGGTATCATTTAAAAGATTTCGATACCAGTACCAATGCCAGTGCCCTTGAAACGATACTGATACCAACTGAGTATTCATTCTATATTAATCTTGCGATTAAAAAGCATGTTGTTGGTGGACCAATCAAACGCTGCATTGAATCAAAGAACGCTGGCTGTGATTGGCTGCGAGTAAAACCATAGAAACAGTCTTTTTTTTCCTAGATCTGGGTACAAAAACAACCGATTGCAGGTATCGTTTGACAGGAGCAGTTTCCGATACTACTTGCAACTGGGTTGTTTCGGTGTTATCGAGTACCGATACCCGGCCCTGTAATTCATTCTACACTGAGGCTCCGCGGGAAAATCAGGGCTGCGAGTTAGTGTTTGAGGCTCCTCCGTCTCCTGGCTCTGCACACGAAGCATCTCTGACCCTTCCCAGGCCCGGTCACCGCACAAGGCTAATTTGCCCTCGTCGCTAAGCTTCCTGATAGCAACGCACCCAATTAGAGATAAGCTCCAGCCCCTTGCAGCACCACTGCAGTGCACCCCCACACGCTCCCGCCGTCGCCTCACTTTTCCCCTCCGCTCGCCAGCCCTCTGCTTCGCTCCTCGCAAACGTTACATATTAATCTCTCCCCGGCTCCCTTTCTTCCCTCTCTCCTTGTAGCTCCCCTCGCTCTTCCCGGGCCTTTTTCCTCGCGGTGCAGCAAAGCCGGCGGTGTCTCGGCTCGGCTTAGAGGTCAAGCATCCTTGATGTCTGTGGAGTATTCAGCCAGGATGGATGCTCAGTAGCGGGGCAGCGATGCAGTGAGGTGTAGCCGGAGTGAAAATGCAGGACATGCTAGCTCTGAAAGATTTATGCCCACGGGTGGGTGGCACATTATGCTGTGGATAGAGACGTGTCCTGTCAAGCTCCTCTGCAGGTTTACTGGAGGTGCGGTTGTGCTGCATCCCCTGTCCAGTGATTTGTAGTATGCGTGTGCTATATAGATGCATGCGGAATAACACAAACAGCAGAGGTTTGCGAGCGTTTTGAGGTTATATAATACGTCACAAACATACACTAATGCCATGTAAGCTTATGAAAACGTCTTCTGTGGCGATGCAGTCAAATAACCCTTTTCTAACCACAATATTAGCTGTAACCCGGTTGCGTGCAGCCATGTAAACACCAATAGCCCAATTGAATAACCGGAATATGCTCTTATTCTGGTTTTAACCCCTGAGTTACTCTTTTTCTAACCCGAATATTTGATCACGACATCCTCATCCAAATGGGACATGAATTTGTGTTCTGCGCATGTTCTATTGGCAAGGAGTCTTGGTCTTTTGAGTACAGGAACTACTTGTAAAAAATTGCCAAATGCAAAAAGCAGCACCATGCCACACTTTTGGAGTGAGGAGGAAAACCAATCACCTCATAAGTGTGATGAAAGACACAAACATCCTGGCATTTGTAGAAAGTGGCGGGATAGACAGGTCCGCGAAAAGGTGAGTGGAAAGTTACGCCAAGCAGGGTTTGTTTGGTTTGGTTTCTCCGTGTGTCGCAGTTGATTACAATGACCATGTATACGGGAATAACCCTGTTTGCTCACGTATGTAAACAAGTTATTCCACATGTTTCACTAACCGGAATATGTGCCTTAACCCGAATATCGACTGCATGTAAACGTAGTCTATGTTTGTAAGGAAGTCGATGCGGTTATCCGTGCGACACAACTGACGTCCCGCCCCTGTTGTACCCCCCATCTGTCTCTTTTCAGACCAACCTGTGGAAATAAAAGAGCTGTGAGAGAGAGACCAGCTCACCCCACATCTGTTCGTCTCTCTCCCTCCGTCTGTGTCTCTTCATCCCATCACTCCATCTCTCTCACAATCCATCCATCCATCAGCCACAGTGGTGTGCTGTCATCGTCCTCCTCTCCGTTTCGTCTGTCTGTCTACATGCAAGACCCCGGCGGGTAGTTATCTGTCTGCCTGTGTGGTGTGTGTGTCTCTGTACATGTGTGTGTGTGTCTGTGCCTGCGTGTGTGTGTTCATAGTATTCCTTTAAGAGGCCAGTGTGATGTTCTGTATCTGTATGCCAATGAAACGTTCCTGGTTGAGAGAAATTCTGACATGGACATGACTGTGTTTAGGTGTCAATCTCTTTGTCTCCCAAGAGGATGTTTGCTGTTCTCTTTTCTCGAGGTTTGTGTAGTTACAAGAGCTTGTTCTTTTTATTGTGTCTGGTCACCCCTGTTTTCTTCTGGCACATCTCAGGAGTGAAGAGAGGAGTGTGTTCGCAGATCAACCACTTCCCGGAGGACGCGGACTTTGACCATGACGGGGCAGAGTACGTCCTACGTAAGTCAATACTGAGCATCGCTATCGTTACACTGTTTCAGGCAGCTGGAAGGTGCGATCGGATTGTAGTGCTGCTTCTAATTGCTCGTTCCTCAGCGGCTCCTCTTAACTAGAAACAAACACGTGACGTTGTGTACAGGGGAGATGGGGTGCCCTAGTTCATCCTCCGTGCCCCGCGGAGACGTCTTCTTGTTCCGCGATATGCTACATGTGTGCCCATGCATACATACGGAAAAGCTCTGTTTACGACGTTGCAGAGGCATTTTGCTGGCATTTAGGTGGCATTTTCTCTCCCGTGGCCTCGCTGTCCTAGATGAGAGGGGAACATTAATGTGTGTGTGTGTTTGCCCGTGTGCCTGTGTGTGTGTGTGTGCGCGTGGTTGGCAGACCTCCTGAAACCATCCAAGGCCACACGGAGAGGGTTTGATTCGATTGTGTGCCTCGGATTGAATTAATCATTTCTTCACGACAAAGGGGCTTGATTTTGCCCCCAAAACCGCTCTCTTTCTATTTTTTTGTTTGCCGTTAACCCCTCGTCTTCTCCTCCGCGCAGGGGTAGTCAGGGCTTCCAACATCTTCCCCATCCTCAGTGCCATCCTGCTGCTCATGGGAGGTGTGTGCATCGCTGCTAGTCGTTTCTACAAGAGTAAGAGGAACATCATCTTGGGAGCGGGGATTCTGTTCGTGGCTGCAGGTAACGGCATGACGATCGCACGCACGGCGGACGGATGTGTGCGCGTGCGTGTGTATTTGCATGTGAGCGTTGATCTGGAGAATATTACTTGCCATAACAGCTTTTTATGCATTGTTTGGAAGTGTCTGGTTGTGTTTATGTCACTGTGTCAGTTTAATGGAAGTTTTTACATTCAGCCGGTTTGTCTTTATTGGAAATGTCGTAAACAATCACGTCTGAAGAATGTGCGTCTGCATTTGTTTATCTCTTCTTCAAATATGGTATCTCTGTGCTCTCTCAGGTCTGAGCAACATAATCGGCGTGATCGTGTACATCTCAGCCGCTCTGGGGGACATTTCTCCCAAGAAGGACGAGGACAAGAAGTGGCAGTACTCCTACGGTTGGTCCTTCTATTTCGGGGGCCTGTCCTTCATCATGGCCGAGATGGTGGGGGTCCTGGCCGTCAACATCTACATCGAGAAGAACAAGGAGCTGCGCTGCCGCTCTCGCACCGACATCTTCAAGAGCACCACGCACGCCATGCTCCGGCTGCCCAGCTACCGCTTCCGCCGCAGATCCCGCTCCTCGTCCCGCTCCACCGACCCCTCCCGCTCGCGAGACCCTTCACCCGTAGGGGGCGGGGGGAAGAACTTTGGCCTGCCCCCGTCCGCGCTGCTCTCCCAGGGTCCAATCTCAGTCTCCACGTTGCCTAACCCGCACTCCCGCTCCCATACGGCCCTGGCCGGAGGCGACATCTCCCTCTACACGCTGTCCCGCGACCCCAAACTCGGGGGCTTGCCGCCCATGTACGGAACGGTGGACAGGGCGACGCTCTACCAGCTCCACAACTGCTTCCCAAAGGATGGCGGGGGAGGCGGGGTGATGATGAGCGGCACACTCCCCTCACTTAAGTCCCACAACCCTTCCAATTCTTCCAACTCCAACGCGCCAATGCCCAACTCGGTGGGCTCGGGGCCTCCGCCCTTCACCTCATCCACAGTAGACAGGGAGCGAGGGATGGGGACGCTGGACAGGCTGAAGGGAGACAGGGAGAGCAACTCTAATACACTCAATAGGAAGACAACGCCGGTTTAGAGAGAGGAAGGGAGTGGGGGGGGGGGGCGTGCAAGGAGGCAGAGGAGGAGGGAGAGAAGCAGCGAGGGAGGCAGGATAGAGAGGAGCGCCGCGGATGAACAGGTGGATAGAAAAACAGACGTGCAGATGAATTGTTGTATCTCTCCCTCCATGTTCACTGTTATTTAGTTGAATCTCACTGGAGAACAAAATGACGAGTAATAACAGAGCGATAATAACAACAACAATGAACTTTCACAATAAAACTATTTTGATATTTTAATGTGCTAGAAATGATTTATTTTGTTAATGATCAAACGCAATTAACCTTGGGCTACTATCGAAAAAAAAAAGTTTCACATATTTTTTTGTGCAATATTACTGCTAATTTAACCAGATCATCATTAATGTAAATTGTTGTTGTGATTATTCTTAGCGTTATTACAGGCTAGCTATATTTGCAAACACTAAAGTTTGGAATGATTTTCTTTTTTTCCACTCTAATTTTAGATCTCAACGACTTTTACTGTGAATTTCTTCCATGCAGAGTCACTGGTACGGTCAGTGAGCTGTGTGTAACTGTGTCAAATGTCAAGCATGAGTGTGCACAATTTGTGGGAGAATGAGAGCCTGTATTATTATGATTATTATTATTATGATTATTATTATGATTATGATTACTATTATTTTTTACCCCAATATTATTTAATTTTCATTTATAACATGAAGTCAGATGTGAATACTGTAAATTGTCTTCCAATACTGAAACTGAAAGAAATGCAACAATAACGTGCGTGACTGAGACAACTGACCAACTTCATTGTTATTCTGAGTCTGAGTTTACTATGGGCCTCTGTTAATCTTATTTCCATTCTAATCAGTGTTAACAGTAGTACTTGTAGCTATAGTCGTGTTGAAGATGTTTGTTCTTGGGCATTAACAGAAACCTCTGTCAGGAGGATGCAGAAAAAAAGAGAATACATTTGTACAGAATCAGGTAAAGGTTGCTGCCTGAGCAGAAAAAAAGCCTAATAATTTTTTTCTATGAAGAGTCCCAAAGTGACACATGCAACTCATCATTTTCGGTGGCAAAAAAAAACAAACACATTATGTATATGTGGGTTTTGGGGGTTTAAAAAACTAGAGACAAACTTTTGAAAAGATACGTGTACATTGTAATTTATGCATACATATATTTGTAAAGTAGATATGTTTTTGGGACCACTGTATGCATTCTGGGCAGGGTGAATATGGCTGAAGTGTTTCCCTTTCCCTGGACTCTTGTTGCTCCGCCCACCTCGCCATCGCCGGCCCCTACCCTGCCCATTCTTGGTCACATGATTAGTATTCTTCTACTCTGTCACGCGGCCAAATCGCAGAATCACCCACAGAGATGACCCCTTGACCTCCCCAAAGATTCTTTTCACTGTGCTTCCCCTGTGACTCCCGAGTCTGAACTCTGACCTGTCATGTTTATGTTGATGAGAATGTAAACACATGTAAACAACCCTCCACTCTTCGTCTGAGCGGCTCCGAGCGAACGCGGACCCCCGGGTTGAACCATGGACACACACCCCCCTGCTACTTGATATAATGAAAAAACTAAAACAACCAGACGCTTCCAGATTCTTTACATTTTCATTTCTTTGATTACATTTCAGAAAAAGAAATAATGTGATAAAACTGCACACAGATAGCATTTATGTGGGCAATATGAATAGTATGTAGTTGAGAATAGTTATATCTAGACAAATGATTATGGTTTATCTAAATGTGTGATAAACTCAAACACTGTATTGCACGAAGTTTATAAAAAAAAAAACAATAACAATCATACACACAGACTGCTGTCTTTTCTTTATTTGAAAAAGGAAAAAACAACTTCTTTATTTGGATCCTTGTTAGTAGGGAGTAGCTGCTCCTCCTGGGGTTCTCAAACCATGAAAACAGCAAAATATTCACATTGATGCGTAGAAGGTGGAAGCGTGGTTAGTCGAAAACAGTCAATTCTGCCACTTTGCCACATTGCATTACATCATAACTTCTTGGTTGAATTGATTTGACTTTTTAGCTGATTTTGCTCTGCATCTGCACTGCTTTTTCTGGACAACCTCCTGCTGCTTGTTCAGTAGATGAGTCCAAAGTTTCGGCAGTTGATCCAAATAATGATTAAGTCTGATTTTAAGGAATGCATTGAGAGGAGAAAGATACAAATGAATATGTGAGAAGCCGAGTACACGAGCGAAGTTAACACATGTTCTCAATGTGCCGGTGGGGTTTTCCCTACAGATGCTGTGAATGTCCGAAAAAAAAAAAGCAGTTTAGCTTAATTGGATAGTCGGCATTGGACGTTGGTACATGTTAATGTTTGACTGTCTCCTACTAAATGTATGCCTTTTTCTTCCATGACAGACTTACACTTACCTGCTTTGCAAAGTGAATTATAACTGTTCAAAATTCTTAAATATTCAATTTAATATAAGAAGCATAACACCCATTTTCTTTGTGATATATAGCCTTTGAAGTATATTAAGCTAGTACGACTTGTATTCCTTGCTATTATACTGACAGTGGAGGATCATTAGAGTGAGAACTTTGCTTCTAGTTGTAACTCAAGGACGGCCCGCTAATCTCGAGCAAAACTGTGATTCTAAAAAGACACTGACCTTCTCTGTCAGGCCGAGGAAGATAATATTTGCAAATATATGGACGATGCCAGATGGGTGGTGCTTGCCAAATGGGATAAGGAGAGAGGCAGCGGAATGTTAATTCAGCGTGCTATTCTGTGACCATCGGCCTACCTGAGTGCACGGACCCATCTGGTACCTGGAGCATGAATTGCATGAATTATAAAGCGCTGTCAAGGTTCTTCGACCCACCGGGCAGCTCTTGCCCGACCGCGGAGGGATCATCGCTGTCAGGAGGGGAGGAGAGAGGGAACAATCCCAGAGTGGATCAGGCTGGAGGAGTCCCTTCAGAGACACGACATGATACTTGAGATGCATTAGAGCAGGTGCAAGCCGTGGCACATCTCGACAACAGACTTGAGATTTCTAGTAGTGCCCCTGGGCCCCGAGGATTAGCTATTTGGAGTGCCTTCGCCTGCTATTATCATACCTTCTGCAGCCTGGTTACAGGCACTGTGAGGCATTGATGAGAGAATCAAGTGGCTGTCAAAGAAAGCTCGTCTCATCCTCTACACGGACATCATTCCTTATCTCAGCTTCGGGTCACAAAGCTTTCAGATGGTATAAAACAAAATCAGCGTGTTTTTTTTTTAAGTCTAATCTTTTCCCATCTTCTAC
>CAESWR010000853.1:39391-50182 GCA_903171835.1 Mullus surmuletus
TCCCTGCAACACAATACACTGTTTGGAAAGTGAAAATCTGACACGGAGACAGAGAGTGAAAGTGAAACGGGGAGGCAGGAAAAAACCCACATATGGATACACACTATGAGAGCCGGTGTATGTGTGTGTGTGTGTGGGGGGGAGGTCGGTGTGTGTGATAAAAGGCCGGTAAAGGTAGAAGAGGTGCAGAAGCTGGTTGTGGATGTTGAGGAAAATGCATCTCACGAAGGGCGTCCAGGGAAATGTCATGTGACGGGACTCGGCCCCTCTGCAGTTTAGGTTACATGCTGGCGCAGAGAGAGAGGCCCAGTGGGCAGCCATGCTCGGGGCAGGCAGGGGGGATGGAGTAAGGGGGGGAGGGGGGGTTGGGAGGTTGCTGTGATGCGAGCGTGGGAGACAGAACAGGAGAGAATCAAGAGATGAAGGGGACAAAACGGGCTGTAGGCTGTGACAGGAAAATAAACACCTACAATGTACCAAACAGTCAAGCCTTCTTCCTTTTTTTTTTTTTTTTATTTGGCCTGTGTGTGTTGGGGAGGGGGCTGCAGCGCTCATGCACAGTGATGGATCTGGCGCAGCCTACAGATGGAGCCTCACAGATGCCGAGCCCATGACAGCCATGATGAATCGATTCATCTGGGGGACGGCTATCTGTTTTAATGCACATATGTGTGTCACTTTCTTTTAAAACGACTTTGTTACTAATTATGCAGCCGGGCCGGGGCTCCTCCATCATGCGAGATTGATGGAGAACGTCCACGGATGGTCGGAGGCAATCAATAATGTACAGTATGCTGATGTGAACAACCTTTTCTCCACATCACTCAAGCGCCGCTGTCAGCAGTACTGACTTACGCTTGAACACACTGAGCGGCGCACACGTATGCATGTAGGCACTCATGCGCACTCTGGCCACGCGTATGCACAGCTGCATCCTCTTCTTACTGTAATGTGTGGGAGGAACATGCAATGGAGAATATTTCCAAAATCAAAGTCTGGTGATGGCTCGAATGGTTGATGGACCAACACGGATTCAAACTGGATTGTTATTAACATTAACCCATATTCCACTGTGATGATCTGTAGCTGTAGTTCATCTCCGACAACACATTCCCTTTGATTTTTTTTGCTGAAATGCCTCCGATTTGTTCACGGATGATTCGTTTCTTGTCTTGGGAGTCTGTTAGAAGACTATCGGTGTCTCTTTTGTAGCTGACAAATGCTGCTAATGGATGTTTTCACAGCAGACATTTGGAGCTGTCAGAGTGGAGTCAGCCCCGTGACTGACTGTTGACCTGCCCGGGGGGGGTTAAACGGGATTGACTCAAACAGCCTGTGACCCTGTTCGGGATAATTGTAATAAGAATACGAATGATTAATTCTATGGCGCTTCTCAAAGTAGAAGAAACATTCAACACGTAAATAAAAGCCATGAAATGTCAGGGAAATTGCAACACACAAGCAGTCAATATCTAAAAAAAAAAATAAAAAACCATATGCGCAATCTAAGGAGTGAAGAGTTCTGATTTATCAATGAAGGGTTGAATAAGAGAGAAGTGGGCGGTCAGTGTATCACAACTGTAACAGTAGTGACCCACAGTGATCAGAGGCCTACTGGTGGATACAAATTAAGATATGTAACAGTTGTTCAGGGATGCATTTTGGCAGTACAGGTTTTTAGATATACACAGTGTGTGGGGGCCATCAGTGTGTACTCGGTATACTGGGTACACAAAGTGCTGGACCATCTTCTGTGTTGCTCTCTCTCTCTCTGTGCTGCAGTGTTCTATCTTTCTGAATGAAGATCAATGGGGAGGCACCGCTCAGAATGACAATGACCATCACAGGTTTACATTCACCACTAGAGGGAGCCGGCATGTTTAAGATCCATGTTGCAGCATCAGGCCTGGGGAGGGCTGCTAATAATGTCTCATGGATGGGCTATTAGGCTCCCTCATCTTAGAAAGTCTGACTTTCCCGATCCACGAGTGAGGCGGGTCAGTGTTACACGTTTCCTCTGGTGGATCTGCACTCAGCTGCTTTTTTCATCTGTGCCCTCCGGGAGCACGTGCTGCATCAGTGGTCCTCTTGCTGTTTTTTTTTTTTTTTTCTTTGCAGAGGAACGCACTGATGCAGATGAAAACTGGCAGTATACGGCTGACACAAGACAATTTCATTTGTTGCTTCTCTGCCAGTGTTTCACAGGGTCCCTGCAGACTACGTCCCAGGTGGACACAGCATTCAAACAGTGATTGCTGCTGAACAGGGCTGGAGAGTCATTTTTTGGAAAAGGCACTGACCAAGCATGGGTTTCTGAATGGAATTTGAGAACACGGCCACAGATGTTGCTCTCATACTTTATAATAATACGTTTATTAAGAACAGTAAAGACCATTTTGACAGATCTTTGAATGCAAGCTGGCCCAAACTGCAAGCCTTTCCAAACATGAACATAAACAAATCTTAAATAAAAAGGTAGCCTTTTAATTGGCTGCATAAAATGGTGCAAACTCTGATGTTTGCAAAATAGTTCGACATTATAATATACTGATACGGTCAAAACGGTGGCGTTGTTTCTCCTTGAAATGTATTAAACGAGAATAAATTAGCAAAAAAATTGCAGTGTGTGTAAACATTTGCATATGACTTTTCATAGCCTATATGTGACTTATTACATAAAAGCTGAGGATCTGGGAACTAGCACCACCCTTTGTTCATTACCTCTAATGACACTTTGATAAATTGTGCCATCAACTGAATTAAGCTGGCTGCAGTCCCCCTACATCTACATAATTTAGTGAATGTCATCACTTGAGGATAAATAGATTCAAAAATATATATGCTGCACTTGGGTGAAAATGCATTCGACAGAAGCACAAATGATAAAAGGACATCATGTAAATTCTGTTTTTAATCAACATCTGAAAACAAATTGGACAAATGAAAGACCATTTTTCTGCTTTTATAAACTAAATATGGTTTTAGGCTGTAATTCACTTAAGAAATCTTTCTTTCAGAGGGAAAAAAAAAAAATTAAATGACAGTGACACTCAAAAAGATTTCAGAAAGTAAGGAGTAACATCTCAAAAGTGTTATTACTGACACAATATCTCTTCATCTCTGTCTTAAGTAACCCATAATATCAAATGAAAGCGTAGTCTCAAATCCATACAGTGTGAACATGTGGTCCTCAGAGATTCAAGGGCAGATGAGGGAGATGAGAGAAAAATCACAGGTACACAGACACTTCCTAACATCCTAACAAGGTTTTTTCTGAGTGAATTTCC
The DNA here is from genome assembly GCA_903171835.1 of Mullus surmuletus. NCBI lineage: Eukaryota > Metazoa > Chordata > Actinopteri > Syngnathiformes > Mullidae > Mullus > Mullus surmuletus. The sequence continues at coordinate 42,679 of CAESWR010000853.1, forward strand.
CCAAACAGTTAAACAGTAATAAAATCCTGAAATTATAATTTGTTGAAATTCAAATAGTTACACAAGCAAGTTCGTTTTTTTGTTGCCGGTTTTTTTTTTGTTCTTTTGTGTAGACACGCCATCAACTAAGACCCATTTTTTTGTTTTGTTGTATTTTTTTCCGCGCTTGACACTGCCAGTTAGCTCACAAAGACAGAAGTGGTGATTTTGGTTTCACTCTGTACCATACTGCCGTCGGCCATCCTCAGTACAACATGAGTCGCATGTATTAGTCATGTTTTTATTTGGTCTTGTCAAAGAGGTGAGATGTTGCACAGACAAAAAAAAAGCCAACTGGGGTCCAACACATCTTACATCTCATAACTGTGGGGAAACAAGGGGAGAATGAACTGGAAATGCGAGGCAAAAGCACGAGATAGTGACACCTATGAACATACAGACATCATTGATAGTGGGGAGTGGGGAGGGGGAGGGTGGCCGAATTTCTTTCCTCAGTCATTGACATGGAATAACATTAAGGCTTTTTAGGAAGGAAGAGATAAATCCCCAACAAATACACTCTTGCCTCTTCCAAACTTCCAGTAATTCAGGACTCAACTGCTGTGACAAAAACAATCACCTGTTAAAAAGCTGTGCACAAATTATGGATTCAGAGAGAAAAAGAAAGACAGAGAAATCAATTGGAATATTCAAAAAATGTTCTCATCTGCATTTCATGTTATTCTACAGGCTGAATGCAAGGTGATATTACAGCTCAAGCCGGCAACTCTACACACAGTATTAGAACAGTTACAGTTGACATTCAAATAGAGTCCCACAGATTCTCTAAACAATCGTTCTGAGGGGGGCAGTAGTCTGACAAAGATGAAGCAACATAATCAGTCTGAACGTACAAGGGGGAAAAAAATATATATCAAAAAATTGGGAATCGCTTGTTGTGATGATGGCAAAACTGAAGTAGAAGTTACGGCTACGGTATGTTAGATGGTCGAATAAAAATGCCCTCATCTTCCTCTCCATCTCCCCCGCATCTCCCTTTTACACTCCTGTTTTTCTCTAGCCAGCGCCTTCCCTCAACCCAGTTAGTTCCCCATCACAAATCCTTCCGAATGTACTTAAAACGGGCTACCTCCATTTAAATACAAACCTTAAAGAGTGGCACCCCCCTCCCACCCAAAATGACACCCCGCCTCACAAAGTATAAAAAATTGTCGACCCCGCCCCGGACCTATTATTACACACATTTCTCAAAAATCTTTTGACGCCCATTAGATACCCACCCGCTCGGCTACCTCCTCGCCTCCCCAAACTAGCCCTGGTTGTTAGACTGAATATAAACCCTTCCCCCTCCTCCGAGTCAAATTCTGTGTTTTTAAACTGCTAGACATTTCAGAGATCGCAAAAGATAAATTGAACGCCACCAAAGCCTTTTGCCAAATGATTAATACTCTCAGACCTCTATGAAACGTTGTTCTGCCAAATCGCTTAGTGGGCTGATTTGGAAATGCGGAATCGGTCACCCACCCACCCGCTTGCCCACCCCGCCCACCCGCTCCCCATTTTTTCGTCTTGCCTCTTCTACCAGAAGTCCCGGCGGTGATATGCATCTGGATCGCAGTATTTGGTCACCACCACCCTGTTGGCAAACTTCCGTCCTGTAAGACCTTGCATGGCTTTCTGGGAGTCAAAAACGGACATGAACTCCACAAAGATCTGCAAGATCGCAGAAAGGGTGGGGGGGAAAACAATTAGCCTTAGATGAAGTCAAACCTAATTTTTGGTGTGCGGTCCTGAAATAAACTGGTCTTACCTTGCCGGTTCCGGGCACCTCCAGGCCATCCACAGGGCGAGGTATCTCAATGCTCTTCACTTGGCCGTACTTGCTGCACTCATCTCTAACATCCTCCACGATCTCTTCGTATTCTTCGTCATCCAGCAGCTCCTCGGGGGCCACCATGTTCATCAGGCAGAGCACCTCGGTGGGCAGGCCGCCCATCTGAGTCACCGAGCTGTTCAGGCCCGGCACCTGCAGCGTCACTGGGGTCTGATTTATACTAGTCTGGAAGAATGGATGGAAAAGATTAGAACAAACCTGGAAGGGGATGTTTTATACACAAAAAAACTCTTAATATGTTGGTGCGCTAATGTGAGCGGTCACATTGACAGAGTCCATCGCATCTACCCCTCACTGTTTCCCGGCCAGGCCTCTCCCTTAGAACGCCACACTCTTGGCAGACAGCGTTTTCTACTGCTGTCCCTTCATCCAAGAGACATTTTTCTACACTTCACCACACAATTTAACAAAATCCTGGTGTTTGAGTGATGTAGCAATTATAGTGCTGTAGTAGACTTTAATGAGTAAGATCATGATTGCCACCATCACACAGATTTGTAGAACAAGATGGGAGTTTTCGACCTATATGCGACTCAGGAAAACAGATGGGCTGATCAATAAGTAATAAAAGAAATAAACAATTTTTCAGATCAGGGTGCAAAAGATGCGAGTCTCAGAGCATGAAGAATGGAGCTGCGCTGTGGTTTGACGGAGCAGACGGGAACGATTTGTCTTTATCCCTTTCACGGACTCTACATGTGCATCCAACCTCCCACCAGCCTCCTGTCAGTCGTCCAGCCCCTGGACACTTACCAAGGTGGCGTTCTTGGATCCCACACTGGCTCTCTGCACCAGGAGTTTCTTGTCTCCCAGCTGCATGCCATTCAGCCCAGCAATAGCCTGCAAAAGATTCAAGTTGTTTAAAACCACGCTTTAAGTGCACACCCAGAAATGTCTCACTCTCTGCTTCCTGCCCTGCTTACCTGGTCGTTGAGGTTGACATCAACGTATTCACAGAAGGCATAGCCTTTAGATAGGCCTGTGGCGCTGTCCTTCACCAGGTTAAAGGCCTTCAGGGGCCCAAATGACGTCAACAGCTCCTTCACCTGAGACACGGGAGTCATTCAACATTCAGTGGTTTCTAAAGCATCCCGGAGGCTCACATTCAATCTTTCCTTGCTGTAAATATAAGTACACTCAGGTGACATAGCTGACCTTGTTTAAGTTTTTAAAATTAACAAATTAACATTTTCATGGATTCTTAACTTCATAATATTGTGAGATTAACCAGGTGCTTCCGAGTCTTTCGAGCTCTTACAAACATATATCGAGTAAAGCTGCAGATGCAGAGATGCAAGTATGCTGTAAAGTTCAAGTATGTCTGGGACATTAGCCGTTGCCCTGTATGGAGGCTATACTGTTTAAGGTGCAAACACTGACCTGGTCATCATTTAGGTAGTTGGGCAGTCCACCAATGAAGAGTTTGTGGGCCGAGTCGGGCACCACTGTAGACACCACACCTACACCGGAGAGAATGACACTCAGACAAGCAAACTGAACAAACTCCTATAGAATTGGTCTCAAATTGTTCATGAATTATGCCAACAGTACTGAAGGTTAAAAACCATTAATTGTCTGTGTACCAGGCACATAGACACTGGGGTTCTCGCTCATGCCCGGCAGTGGCTGGTAATCGTGGGGACGGCGAATCTTAAGACTTTGGCCTTGAAAGATGATGCCATCAAAGGCCATTGCCTGTGTTGTTTCATCCACTGAGCGGAACTGTGCAGAAAATTTCAAGTTATTTACAAGTTATTATAACCGTTTCAAAGTTGCCAAATTGATCCCAAACGGATGGAACAAATGATCATGTCATGCGAGTATCTTCTCACCTCAAGGAAGGCAAAATTCTTATCCTGGTTGATCTGTACAGCAAGGACAGGGTTTCCAGGGGCCTGAGTAAGACCACCCAAACGCATCTGGGCATTGAAGAAGTCCATCATGGACTCCTGAAAAGAAGGGCAAAAATGAAGTCAGGTACAACAACAACATTCTATTATTATCATTATTACAATACCTACATATTCCAAACTAAAATCTGCTGCTTGACTCACCTCTGTGATACCAAAGGGGATGTTTCCCACATACAGTCGGCGGGCCTGCCTGGTCATCTGGCTGCCCACTACAGGTACAGGAGTGGGAGTAACAGCCAGGCCATCTGGAGTCATGGTTGGCAGGAGGGCTGTGGCAGGGATCTGGCCTGCAGCTGGAGTGCGAAGCAAAACATAAGGAGCTTGTTAAATAAACCATTATTGTCACGTTAACCACATACGCTGGCATGATGTTCATATTCCTCATTGGCTGCAAAATGATGGGGTTTAAAATATAGTCTAATGAGACATTACCTTGCATGGCTTTGTATTGCATGGGAGTGATGTGTTCAAAACCAGGCGGAGGAACATCCCAGTACTTCTTCACCTTCTTCTTCTTCTCACGGTGTGGAGAACGGCTGTGGGGCACAGAGAAGAGAAGTGAATGATGATCTGATGATGGGGCATGTCTTCAAAAACAACAATCTAATGTTGAAGATTTGAATCAATGAAAATGTGTAAGGAATTATGGCAGCAAAAAATAAAAGGCACAGCATACCCCTTTCAGACATTTACACAATAAGTCAATATCATATAGGACCACAGATGGGACATTAAATTGCAGTCATAGCAATAATGCAATAAACCAGCTTTGTGTTAGTTTGCTGTATTACCTTCCAGCATTGTCCTGTGGGTAGCTGGCTGGTGAGCTGAAATGACATTGGAAGGGTTTCACATTTCTCTTATATCAATAACATTCACCAACAATACAACTTTAAAAAAAATGTAAGCCATTTTTCTCCAGCCCTTACCAAATACAAACATCTTTCGATCTTTGACATTCAGTTTTCTGTTACATTTATATTAAGTTACCCTGTCTGCTATCATGCAATACCGCTTTCGAGCTGCCGACAGCACAATGGCACTAATGTTTATTTCTGTGAAACTACATGGGAGCTCAGATTTTAAGATGTTATATTTCGCACCTGACAAAGACCTTTCAAAAATAAACACATTGAGACAGGGATAAGGCTAAATGCAAGTGAAAGCAGTGCTCGTCTGCTCCTGTTGATAGTGGGTGGTTATCATCACTACAGGCAAATGTTCTGAAGAGAACTTGTACCCGCATGAAAATTCCCCCACAGAAAGAGATTGAACAAGAGTTTTTTGCTCAACACCGCAGCTCAGGCTCAGGATAAAACATATTAACAGGTGATGTTATAAGCTTACAGCATAAACAAAGACATAAATTGACTACAACTTAATCATAATATACAGTGTTAACCTTTGAGGTGATCAAAATAGGGCACAGCTGCTTCGTGTGATTAACAGCTTGTTTTACAAGCTCATTGGAAAAAAACTACAATATCTGACAAAGTGCTTAGGTACAAAGAGGATAAAAATAAGACATTCAAGAATAGATCAGATAAAAAAAACATCAATATTGTTATTCATACAATATTTCACAGGCTTAATCAATGTCAATTTTCAGTGGTTTAATAAATGGAGGTTAGCAAGCCCATCAAAATAAATTATTTTGATACAGCTAGACTTCACAGGATCACAAGTTTTCAGTCTTCCACAGACACTTCAAAAGTTGTTAATTTGTACAGTTGCCCAAGTGGTATCTGCCTTTGTTATGGAGATAAACCCCTTTGAATGGACAAAGGGTGTGGGCTTGGAAGGTAGTGGTTTAATGCCAAATAATTATCAATGTCATTTTATGTGTGAAATTTCTTAAGTTCCGAATTTTCAAAAACACCTTCAGTACAGTAGATGACTGGAAAGAAGCCAATACTAGGCAGAGAGTGAAGACATCCTGATGTGCCAAAAAGGCGGGGAGGGGGGCACTCACAGATTAGGCCCACAAAGTGCTGTGTGACCCATATTTTCTTTGATTTAAATGCTGAACTACATACTGACATGTGAAAATGCCTGCTTGAATGAAACAATTGATTGCCATGAACTGCAGAAATTTGGAAGAAGAGATACTTGATAATGTGACAAGAGCTGTGATTTACATTAGTTACACAGCAGAATTTTGGTGGAATGAAAAGCTGATTAATCTCTTGGATCATATTGGCTGTCATATCATATATTGGTATAAATTATGAAACCACAAATGTTGCAGACGTTGACCGATACAAAAATTATTACAGCTTTAGTTGTGGCATAGGACTCTTACCGCCTGGCTTGGTCAGGGTGTTGTACATTTGGAGATACAAACCTGCGTCTGTGTCTGCGCTCCTTGCTGTCGCCACGGCGGTCCCTGCTACGTCTGTCCCTGTCTCTGCTCCTCCTTTTCCTATCTCTGCTACGACTGCGGGAAGAGGAGCGGCGGTGGTGGCGGTTCTCTTTGTCCCGCTCAGCTGAATGAAAAGAAAGATCATCAACATTAACAATTATAGACTCAACTTTGTGATAATACGTGTAAAATGACATTCTAAATTAGTTACGGAAAAACAAAAACTGATAGTAAATACAACTATTTCCAATGAAATTCTATCCAGTTTTAAAGTAATTTATAAGGATGCAACAATGAATTGGCTGTATATTAAATAGACTACCATGAGCTATCGAGGTGGTGTCTACTGTTGGCAGGGACCAACAATCATGTGATGATTTAGCTGTGGAAAATTCTTTGTTTACACAAAGGAGAGAAAATAATTATGATACACCAGATAAGCAGACATAAAATATTGACACTGACCACAAATGTATCTATAATTACCTTAAGTTTGAATGAAATGTGCGAATTTACTTACATGAACATATATATTGAATTTAACCAGTGTGTGTGCGTGAGTGGACAAACCTTTAATGCCAACACACAACTTTGCACAACAGTTTCATTTGTTAACTACTGACAACATTTATAACTTCTCTATTCAAAGTCTAGATAGTATAAACTTTTGTTTGTATGAGAAGATCGGGTTGCCATTCACGTGGGTTTTCCGTTATTCCGTGCAGTTATTGCGAATGGACGCAAATGTAGGTTAAGGAGAGTGTGTGGTGGCCTCGTCTCTCAGGCATCAAAAAAGGTGCTTTTTTTTATCTTTAAGTTCCTATAATTTATAAATCAATGCCAACATTTGAATCATGTGATTGGCTGGCATCGGCTCCACTATGATATAGACGACCCCCCGTTACAATGCACGTTAACGTCTCCGTGAAGCCAATTATGCAATTCACAGTATTAAAACAATAGAGCATCTGGGCTCGTTGTTGGTCTTAAAAGTTCTAGCAGAAGTTGCATTCGTATCCACACCGCAGGGCTGAGGCTAAAACCCCCCGAGGAGAAACACCTCACCTCTAGCGCGGCTAACGACTGTGCTCCCTACAAGCGCTTTCCAGCAAATAGACGCCGCCGCGGCTCGGGCTCATCATGGCGGCAACGCAACGCTTCACATTGTTGCGAGCGGCTGCAACCGCCGACGTCGCAAATCAATACATGTACCTTGTTTGTTTTCGGACAGCTGCCTTTCGAATTCGTCGAAGTCCGACATCTCTGTGGGTGGCGGGCTGCTGCGGCGTTAGCTTTTTTGGGGGCTAGCAGCAAAGTGAGCACTTGAAAAAAAAA
>CAESWR010000853.1:89512-100682 GCA_903171835.1 Mullus surmuletus
TACTCTTATGTAGCACCCCCCACCAATGGAGCACCTCCCCCTCGGAGGGCTCTGCACATGCTGGGGTCTGGCCCTCACCGGCCCCAGCCTGCACACACTACGGGTAAGACCTGACAACAAAAAAAGTGAATGACTGAAAGTCTGTGTTGTTTGATGTGTCTAAGATGAATTTTCTTCCACTTTTCTGTGCTTAATGCTGAAAATTCAGGAACTATCTAAAGATCCACAGATTTAAGTTCTTTTCAAAGGCTTGCGTGATTTTTCACTTTCAACTAACTGCATTACTTTCATTTTCACTTTGCCTCATTTGTTGATTCTTTCTGTTCAGCTGGGATCCAGCCTCAATCTATGGCACCAAGACCACGTCCTCCTTTAAAGAATCTCCACAGCAACAGTGAGGAGATCCAAGACGACTTTGACTGGGATTCTCTGGTTTGACAACAGGTCTCTCTCGAGAAATGGGACTCTTTGCAGCCACCCTAACAGAACTCTGTGCAGGGGTTCTCACACTGCAGTCTTGAAGCTCTTTTGAGAGCAAAATTGGGATCATGTTTGTCACATGACTGAATCTTGATTTTTTTTCTCCCCACCTTTATTCAAATTTATATATGCTGTAAGCGCTTCTGTTTTGCATATATCCCGCAGGTAATTGGCAGGGTGTTTTTTTTTGTTGGATTGTGGATTTATAAACATGTTCACCAAAGAAAATAAAATGTAAATTTATTCTTGTCACATTATTGTACTCTGCAGTAGTAAAAATTGCATATGATATAGACATAAGCATAACTACAGAACAAGCATGAAACAAACCATACACTCATACTGTGTTTTGTTTTTTAATTTCATAAATTTCTTTAGATTTTTTCCATTTTTACTTTTCAAATGTGAATGTTCACAGTCAACACCACACAAAAGTCAACCTTACCCAATAAAAGATATTTTCTTGTTGATATAAAATAACAATAAATTCATCAAACTAAATTAAAAGAACAGCATGGAGCATGTTGTCAAGTCCCTGTTTTTTTTTTTCCATTTTCATTTCATTCATCGAAATAGTCTCTTTTTTTTCAAGAAGCATCAGTAGCTCCCCCTCCCCAAAGGACAGGGGGTTGAAACACAAGGACAGTGGTGCTCTGGGATGCCTGTATACCAGGGATCTCATATGAAAGTGGTTTTGAAAAAAAGTACATTTTTAACAAAGTAAAACAAACAAGTGTGAAATGAAATTGGCAGAGAGATGTGACCATTGTAATACCTCAATTTAAATTCCAAAATTACACAAAAGTAAAATTTAAAAAAAGTAATTTCTTCCTTTAAGTCACTGAAATAAGATCAAACGCAAAAAAGGGGCGACAGATACTGATACATATACACATAAACAGGCATTTGCACTATTGCATACTTGCACTCACAAATGAGCATTCATAATCTCGTTCACTTTGCTTGACACACATTCATATCCCGTCAATTTTCCCAGCAGACAATGGATGTCAAAGCTCTCATTAGTTTTCTACAATAATCAGGAAGGGGGAAAAAACCCAAACATTTGATTTGAATGGCATCATCGCGTGATTTTCCCTGTTTATTTGTTCCCATAAATGGAAAAAATAAATTACATTTAACATTAAATTAAATTAAAAGAGTAATAGCTGAAACAATTTGACCACATTGTGCCTGAAATGTTAATGCAGGTTTTTCTGTCCATCTTTCAGTCTGGAGATCGTTTAAATTCATCCTTCATGCACTCATTTCATAACAGTGAATCAGTGTTTTTCTTCCTTCTAGAGAGAAATGAGGAAGAGGCAAGAGCGACAGTTTCTCTGTTCAGTTTGTTAGTGGCCCTTCCCCTCTGACTCCATTTCTCTCGCAGTGCAGTAGTTTTAGTCTAGATACTGTAGAGTGACACTCCTGCTCTCACAGACTTACCTTCATCTGAAACAGGACTGAAAAAAAAGAACACAACATGAAGAACAATACAGAACAGGATTGAAACAAAATAAATAGATCTCTATTTCCCACCCAAAATAACCCATATTGAAATGAAAAGAAGTAAAATATGAACGTGATGCTGCGATGAAATAATGTAATACTTTCAGAGGAAAAGAAAAATAATTTTTGATTTTTTTCCTTTTATTCGTTAAATATAGAGATGTAGACATTTTTCTTTTTGGACACAAACTGTGTTGAAGGGCGGGGGCGTGAATTAAGGGGGCAGCAGGTATGACAGAGGAGGTTGAAACTGGTGAGTGAAGTAGTGGTGACACTTCCTCAAAGAAGAAAAGGATTGGTGCTTGCTCCCGTCGTTCCTCCGCCTCCCACTGGTCCCCCTGCCCCCATCACTCCTCCTGTTCCAGTGGGCCCACCCAAAATCATTTGAGGAGGTGGTGCCCCTCCAGGGCCCAACAGACCCGAGCCTGGAGGTGCCATAGGCGAGAGGCTGCTGTAGGGCATGCCCATGGGGCTGGCCTGCATCATGCCCAGACCCATGCCCGGGGCCCCCATACCCACACTCATCGGCCCCATGCCGATACCCGGTTGCACCATGCCCAGCATGGGGTTAGGAGGCACAGGACTGGTGCGAAGGCCGCTCAGGCCGAGCGATGAGGGCTGAGGTGAGATGGATGTCATGCCCGGAGCTACGCCGAAAGGGTTTGATGAAACGGGAGTTGGAGAAACCCCCCTGCTGGAAATGGTGCTACCTGGAGTCACTGCCATGCCAGGAGCAGGAGATGAGCCTGGAGCAACAGAAAGTACAGAAAGAAATCACATTACAATGTAGCAGTCAGTTCTATTTTGCATCATTGCTAGAGAGAACGTTTCAAGCTGCAACCCACCTGTGTTCTGGAGGAAGGGATTGTGTGCTGATGAGGAGGAGATGGAAGGAGGCGGCGGCTGTTTGGGTTTAGGTTTGGACGACACCAAGGAATCGAGGTCCACCAGTGCCGCATTGGGACCAAGAAAGGACTCTGGAGTCTTACGAACGGGTAGCGATGAACCGAGAGATGAGAGGTCGAAGGGCACCGGTGAGCCTGTGCTGTCACCGCCTGTTGCTGAGGAACCTCGTCGTTCTGGTTCTCCTAAAAAAAGGTTTAAAAAAGCAAGTCAGGCAGGGAATTTACAAAACGACTTAATCACAATATGGAAACAGCAGCCACACATACTTGGAGGGGATGAAATGTCAGACAAGACAACTGTTGTGTTCATGCACTTCCCATTAATTCACCCACTACAGCGTGGACGAGTACCTCAGAGTTGTTGAGAGTCCTTGTAGCTTTAAGAGTGAATGTACCTGTGCCGTTAGTGTGTTTGGCGGTGCCACTCCAGATGTCGGAGGTGATAGGGTCAGAGGCAGGGCCAGGCCCATCCTTTGCCCAGGGGTCTACTGGCCCCCCCGAGGAGGAAGTGCTGGGAGGCACTGCGGGGCCCCAGGGGTCGGCACTGGGGGGGGTCACAGCTACACGGGATGGGAGGAGACGCAGGGGAGGGGAGGGTTAACACAACACCTTACAGGTACAACCCACAGAGGGGGAGGGAACAGGAAGCTGGGCTGGTTTCCAACAGAGGAGATTCTCTCCTTGACCTCTCCAATGCCACTAACTGGACACGCCAGGAGACTCAAGCTGTCCGCCATATTACTTGCACCTATTCAATATCCAGAGCTCTGGGGAGGTGAAGGAGATGCTACCAGATGCTAGCTCATACATTAAAAAGGCGCAACAGGGCAAGAGGAGAGAGAGCTCTGGTTGAGACACAGCCACAGTCAGTCCTGAGTAGACACAAGGGGATACAAAGTCCTGCTTTAGACACGGGGGGAGAATGGGTTTAGCATGCTTGCTTTCCTAAATGCAAACTGAAAGCATGTGAGTGAATGAGAGAATATGACAGCATGGCGACGTGACAGAAAATGCAACAAGGCTGTAGACAGAAAGTGGATTGCTGGAGGAGGATGAGTTTTACATCCTCTTTGAGCTGCAGGCCACAACGCGGTTCTCCATCGATCACGAGTGCGATCCTTCAGAGCCGAGAAGCAAAAAGTGTGAGCGGAGCTGCAGCTGCTTACCTGAGTTTCCCCAGGGGTCCACGTTGTTTACTCTGTTAGACGTCTCTCCCCAGGGGTCTGGAGGTGGGGCTAATGCAGGTGGAGCTCCCCCACCCCAGGGATCGGAGCTGGTAGGGGAAGTGGGTGACGCTACCCCCCATGGGTCTGTGGAGGTTGTACCCCATGGGCCTGAGGCGGGGGTGGGAGCGGGAGCGGGAACTACTGGAGGAGGGGAGGGGCCCGCGGAGCCCACAGTGGCAGCAGCAGGGGCACCCCAGGGGTCCACAGTACTCAGCTCCATGAGGGCACCCTGGGAAAAACAAGGTCTTAATTATGACACTCAGCTGCGAACAGGGAAAGACAGTCAAAACAAAATCATTCAATTAACTGTTTGTGTGTTTGTACAGTGCAGTGTAACGGTCAAAGTATTCCCACTCAAAACCATAGACTTTTTCCAAGTCAGGCTTCCACTGATTGAAAAATAAGTCCATCTCCATAATTTAAACACGTATCATATGATCATATGATCAACACAAACGACTGTAAGATGGTTGTGAAAAATGTGTTTACCTGAGCTCTATTTGAAAGTACTTTTTTACTAGTTGCAATGAGCTGTTTATCATTGATCAGATTCAGCCACAGTGTGGCTTTCTGTAATAACAAAAGGACGCCCAGTTTTTGACTTTAATTCAGTTTGTGTCGAGCAGTTTCTTTCTCTCACTTGTACATGTTGCGCGTGAGATATTTTGGTAAAAGGGTTTCAAAAATAGGTGCGATTGCAACATGCAAAGAGTGACAGATATGCCAACATCACACATACCTCCTCTGGCTTTGCCTTCTCCCTCTTGCTCTCTTCGATCGCCATCTGCAGCCGCAGGTCATCCCCTCTGCGCAGACGCTCTTCCTGCAAATTGCAAGCACGGAAATAAGCAACCTGAGACGCACAAGCGTGTGAAGTACACCAAAGGTGTAAATTATGGATCAGTTCACAATTTCAGACTCAACGTCCGACACAGAAGGGTTAGAAACTGTATAGAAGACTTTACTGCTCATTATCTGTGGTAAACAGATCAATCAAAACAAACCATCCAATCACTGCATTATTGCAGGGGTATGCAATTTGTTCTTACTTCCACAGAGCAAAATTGATGTCAAACATTTCCCAGAAGAAATACCATGAACCAAAGGACCGAGTGGATTAGAGATGAATTTGATGTGAATCCCCAAAATAAACAGAACACTGAGGTTGAGTCAGTTTTCAACCAGCAGTAGCATTTAAGAGGCCTGGCTTAGCTGCCACAGTAGCTGCTGTTGGTTTGCTTAATGTTTCATGCTGTCCTGGTGATTATTTCATGAAAACTGCTGGCTGATATTTATGGCTTTGTGGTGCTTGTGGGTCAAGTAGAGTCCACTATTTTTATATTGCCATTGCAATTGCCATTCATCTTATCTGGCGTTTTAAAAGTAAATTATTAAAGGAACTAGTTTGACAAATTTAAATTCTCAACCTAAAAAGAGACAAATAGATCCTTCCTGAGCCACATGTTTGAATGATTCAGGGCGTTAGTGTTTAATATCATTGTTTATCATAAGGCCAAATATAAAACAGTAAAAAAAAAAAAAAACCCAAACAAAACAAAAACTGACTACTGCCTAAGGAACTTAAAAAGAATAACGAACTGGAAGAGTCTTCTGCTCGACTACGTCCAACAGAGCTACATTTAGACCAACATTCCACACTGGTGGAAAACCTTTCATCGTATTCCCCGCAGATTTAATAGTTGTCATTGAGATAACGTCTCCACACATTGAAGACAGTTAAATCAACAACAACAGTAGATGGACATAAAGAAAAAAGTCTTTGAAGTCAAGAGAGTTGAGTGCATGCTGCCAGAGAGGCTTACAAACAAGAAAGGGAAATCAATGATTTTTGAAACACACAGGGTTAAATGTAGTCTATTATGATTAATATTTGTCGTGCAAATTCAGGATCAATAATCAGTTTAACTTTTAATCACTTACAAATTATGAGTCGATGAGGTCTTCATCTCGTCAAAGATTTGGATGCGCAAATGTGCAGCAAACTAAATTGTCACGAATCATTCATGTATGACTGCACTTGTTTCTTGCGCTCAATGACACATGACAAATATGAACATAAATTAACTTTGTGATTGAGCAGTACTCTGAAATTGAGCGAAATTCCGACTGACAGAAAGAAAGATAGTTGGTGGGCGTGCTCTCTGCCCCTAACCTTTTGGAGGATCTCTTTGCTGAGCGTGATTGCATAGCGGAACTCTGCATCCTCCAGAGGGTCTGGACTAGTCTGGGGGAGGTCAGGGGTCAACATGGTGAGAGCTGGATGTAGTCAATCATGTCAGCAATATTGTTACGTTTTACACAGCGACTGCCATGATTTGAACTTCAGTTGCAGTAGTTTGGCAGTTAGTGGGCATAAACATTTTGCCTGTCTTTAACTGAATCCTGTGTGTTACCTGCTCTGCTTCCTCTTTACTCATGGCCAAGGCCAGTTGCAGTTGCAGGTCTTCTTCTCCAGAGCTCTGTGGCCACGCCTGCTCGGGGTCGGCCCCTCCGGAGTGGGAGCCCAGTGACAGGCTGCCCCCCAAGCTGGGTGCGGAGGGCGCTGAAGAGGCTGAACAGAAAGGATACGTCATCTATTCTACGCTGATGTCCTTTCATGCTGTGGTGAGAACTTTTCTTTTTGTTTCCCTGAACAAAGTCAGCCTGACTGGTTAGAGCAGCCGTCTCACCACTGGAGGTCTGTGCCATCTTCTCTTTGGTTTTGAGGGCGTGGATCCTCTCCTCTCTTAGTCTCTCTTCATCTTTCAGCAGTGTCACGAGTTGTTTGGCTTTCTCTCGCACATTCACCCCCTGGAAAAATACAGGCGCATACACACACAATGACAACCAGACAATGAATGCAGTGCTTTTAAGTTACACAAACACAATTATTGCAAATGCGGCCTTTAATTTTGTTGTCCTATCAGTTTCAGTAATCACTATCCCATAAAAAAGGAAACATTTATGGCTGACTCTGTGGGTTTGCACAAGAGTCCAAACACTTGAGGAAATGTCCTTGAGTGAACCACAAAAGGCGTGTTTGACCAAGTGTGCTTGCATTCCAAATTCCAAAAGGCCACGCCATACTCACATTAGTTTCTGTTCAGCTCTGAGGGCACAGGTGTATTTGTGTACCTGGTCTTTCCCGTCCCTGTCTATGTACTGAAAATCCTTGAGAGTCTGGACTGCATATATGTTCTCTCGGCACTGTTGGGCGACGCGTTCTGAACCCGTCTTGATCAGGTACTCCATTAGGGTCATAGCCTGGTGAAAATACATAGGAAAACATCTCAACGACAAAACTCTGGACAGTGCAATAACACAAAATTGCACAAAGTATCAAGAGTTTTGTGGAAATATGCCTTATTAATTGGGTGTATCACATAAATGCTGTCATACTCCCAGCTAACAACAGACAAACCTTGTATACATGTCTCCAGTTCTTGCCATGGTCATTGAGGCGCTTCCACACCATGCTCATTATTTCTGAGAAGGCCACAACATTGTAGGTCAGATCAGCAATCTCTGACATCAGCGAGCTGCTGGGGCCCCATGGGTCATTGGACGTCGCTTCCCTAACCTAGACGACACAATGATAACACGGTTTTAAGAAAGTCCTTTTACAAGTAGTGCCGACTGATGTGCGATGTTTTGAATGAAAAAATGAAATGAAAGTTCATGACAAGCTTTGACTGATAATGGTGCCTTTCCATTATATTAGAGAAAAATAGCCAATGATGTTCTCAGTAGCAACACAGAACCATCTGGCCATGTACCGGAGAGCCAAAGGAACGAATGGCTGAGGTGATTGCATTAATTTATATTGTGTATAATGAGGGGAAAGAATATGAGCCTTGCATCTAGGAAATATTAGATTATCAGTGGCACAATGTCATCTGTGCGACAGATGGGGGCGTGGGTGTAAAACATGAGAGGAAGAGAAGAAAAGCCAGATGGGGAGAGAGATGCAACCTTGATTTCAGCCTCGGAGTAGTTGTGGACGATGTTCTTTACTTGTCGCCGTAGCGATGAGGTCGACATGGCAACCGTCGGGCCGTCGAGTACTGCTGCAGTCTGAATGATACACAGAGAAGAGCGGTTGTAAAGTACAGCTTATACAACCCTAAAGACAAACAGGAAGTAGGCAAAGAACATTCACTTTTTCACTGTACATGGTGACCAGGTATGCTTTATCCTCACTTAGATTGGAAGGATCGGATAAAGAATGAATATGAGAAATGATGAGAGGAAGAAATAAAGAGTGAATGAAAAAGGAAAGCGGGACCTTGAGGGAAATAATCGTTGCTAAAAATGGGAGTGACATCAGCTCAATCTTAAAACCATGTGACCTCAGATACCAACAAAGAAAGCTCACGTCATGCACACCTGTTACACAAGAATGATGCAGAATAAGGGTCTCTTCTCTTCGTCTGTTGGGTTGTCTCACTCGTGCACCACTCATTCACAGAGTGCTATGTCTCAGTTTGCCTTTTTTTCCCCGTGGCAACATTGGGTCCCAAAATGATGGACGCAGGGAGATGAAAACTATGGAAGAAAATTAAGAAACATGATCAGAAGTAAATTCAGAGTCACTGGATGGTTGCAGCTAAATCACACGCGCAGACGGGAGCATGCAACAAATCTCAAAGTAACCATTATGAAATACGGACAAAGCGGACATTCAGCAAGAGAATCACATGATTTGAAATCAACAGGACACAGCTGGAGATACAACATATTCCCACTATGTTGTACTGTACCAGAGTAAAGGCTGCTGGATCAAATCATTTCCGTTCTTTCTGGATGAAACAGCAGCAGGTTTTATAGAGGCTGCAAATTAGTGTTTTTAAGTGTTGTTAACTTAAAAACACTACTTAACACTTTAAGTCAGATTTTTACTCTGTCAATACTAAAATACGCAATATTAGTCAGAGAAAAACTAAATATCACGACTTAAATGTATTTCCAGGTGGATCAAGAGCTCACCAAACAGTACCTGAAACTTCATTGAAAGTTTGTGTTTCTGTATATAGGGCGAATGGTAAGAGACAGGGAGGGCAAAGGTAAGCAAACATTACAATCTTTTGAACCCACTATGTGTGGGACAAACTGTATAGTTGTCAAAAGCTCAAACATGCTACAGGTGAGAAGAACTTTACTCCTGTCAACTATTAACACAAAAAGAGAAAGAGCACACACTGATCATATCATCTATTGAGTGGAATGACTGACTAACAGGGAAATAGATCATCTGGTAACAAACTTTGCTGCGCTATACTGGTGACAGGCTCGGAATTTGATCCTTTAGCACAAACATGGGACCCATCCCGGTCGCTGCTAGTGTAACGGCATGCAGAGAATGGTTTCACGGCACAATATTGTATCCATCAGTAACTATTGAGCATTGTTTGTAGAGAATCTAACTGCTTACACAGCAGCAAAACCTTGTGGCCGACCAGATACACCCTTCCATGATGTCCCTTTGCTCTTCAAATAAATGTACTACAAGGTCAAATGAGGGGGTAAAACACTTTCTGAAGAGGACATCAAAAGTAACCAGATTATATACAGTCAATATATTCCATGGGTGTCCAAAAAACAACAACAATCCACACCATGATTGTTTGATTTATCTCAGATTACTGACAAATACTGATCCATGATTTGAGGGTGCTAGCATTTGAACACGCTCTTCAAAATTAATATAATAGAACATACAAACACTGCTTGTATGACAAGAATGGAGCCATTCTACCACTGCACAACTTCCTCCAGCAAAGCAAATGAACACATACTTTCAGCTGCCACCATTCCACTGACTCCACCTATATTGCACCAAGACACAACAGTGACAGGGAAGTACACCGAATGACCTCAGAACCATGTACTCTGATACACACCAACACTTGCGGCTGATTAGATACTTTCCGCATAGTTTGGTACAAATGAGTTTGTCAGCTGTCGTGTAAATTCACACGTAGAACAGGGTTGAAAACAAAACCTCTACGGCACAGAACATGAACTTGTTTCCAACCACCAAAATGAAACCAGCCCAGAACAACACAGAGAAGTAGGTCGCATTCGATGTCACTAATACCATAACTTCCTTGCGCACATTCTAATACCCGACACACATGGGACAAATGTTGTGTTTTAAAAACTGTCGGTCACACCAATATAAAGAACATGTTGCATAAGTCACCATGAGGCCAAAAAACGTTGCATCAGTCGCTCCTGGAGCTCTTGTTCCAGAGTCCACACACTCCAACCAATCACTGATAACAGAACCTACGTGCTTTTACCACCTCTGCTTTTCAATGCAATTCACTTGACAAACCTGCAAAATAAAGTCTCACAGATGTGATGTTGCAGAGGCAGAACAGGTGGTGCAGTGATTTTCTTTTTGCATCTGCAGCCCCTGCAGCTGAAGAAGCTTGACCCTGAACTATGGATGGGTGGGTAATAGACCCCCCTCCCCACCTTATCTATAACTTAAATAAAGTTTGCAGCCCCACAAACAGAAGCCCCTCTCCACCCAGTTAACGGCGGACAGACAGATAACGGTCTGCCCTCCCATGTCACACCGCGGCTCGCGTCGCCAAGCAACTTACCGTGAGTTCGCGCCGACACCTGTTCTCCAGCTGATCCAGAGCCAATTCAGGCAACAACAACAACAACAACAACAAAAAATAAATAAAAGCGGCGATCGCAGCCAAACAGCTCCACTTATTGTCATAGAGTAGAGCTACCTAACATTAGCCTCAACTGTGTTGTCAGGGGACGAGCTAATGGCAGCAGTTGGCTAACACTTTTGCCACCAGGCTTTTTTTTTGGAGGGAAAGTCTGAAATCAGCTGATAGCGACGAGCACGAGGACGTCTTCGTCCAAAACGAGGGCTTTAAACCACCAGCGTGACTGACAACAGAAATCACTTGCTGCTGCTGCTGCTTCTGCTGCTGCTAGCAGAGATTAGCAGCTAGCATGGAGCTTCCTAGCTGCTGCTCACTTCAGGGATTGCGACACGCGCGCGAGCCTCGGCTGTGGGGGGGG
>CAESWR010000853.1:114127-125220 GCA_903171835.1 Mullus surmuletus
GTATTGGTGAAACTAGATTTTTTTTTCTCAGATTGCGCTACGCAAAAAAATGCAAAAGGCAAGAAAACTGTGATGGAAAAAGAGGATAGGGGAGGAGGGGTGGGAGGAGGAGGAGGTCGAAGGATAAGGAAAGAGGAGGGGAAAACGAGAAGACAAAAGATTCATAAAACTAAGCAGCTGTGGACGACAGCAAAAGTTGTGAGTACAACTTAATTATACTTCTTTTTCACTTGATTTTTTGACACTTGCCATAGGAATAAAATACACTGAGACACCAGCAGATGCCAAACAACTCACATCCAGAGCTTTTAAAGTTATGATATTTCCTACTTATTTGATGTGCATATGTAAGGCTGAATTCTTCAGTGACTGGCTGATTCCCCTCAGAATTTGAATTTTGCACTTATGTGGTTGCATGTAGAGTTCAGCGAGGACAAGCGGTGAAAAACATGTCACTCAAATCAATAGAGGAATGCTGAGGCATGTTTCAAAATTATCATTGCAAATGCATGACTCTGGGGCTTTTACTGCTGGGACCATTGTCTGGGACAAACCCGACGTGCTCGGGGTGACCGGTGACGGTCGTGGAGTTGGACAGCAGCAATATGCTCTATGAAAAGAAAGCTGGAAAAGAATGTGGGACTGTAACACAGGAGGGGTGGAGGGGTGCTCAAATAGGGCACAAAAAACACATTCTTTGGAGAGAACTCACATCTTGGACTCCAAAGTTACACTGACACATCACGAGAGGAATGATGCAGGGCGGGAGAGAAAACAGGGAGTGAGTAAAAAGAGTAAGGAAAAGAAGACTTTAAAGGAAAAAACCTCTTTAGGAGTAGAAACATTTTATGAGATTCATTTGAAACTTTTTGCACTTCGATGTACTCGTACACCGTATGAAGCAACACCACCGCAGGCGTTCATCTGGAGTGGTGACAACCTGTGTGTTATCCAAAACATAAGTCTACACACAAAGTGTGTTTAGTTGCAGCAAAGGTTCAAGGGAAAACATTACGGCAACCTGAGGTGTGGGGATCATTTACCTACAAGGAGTTTAAAGAAAACATAAACAGCACAAAAATCCTGAGTGAGGATATTGAACAGTTCCAGTCTGTGAAATCATCCGGACTCTTTTCCTCTTTGGTTTCCTCCAGCTCGTAAAGCTTTACCTCTTACAAGTTGAAGGAATGGGCGGCCTTCCAGTGGTCCTGCTCCTCTGCAGTTTCCACGGTAACTCTGCCAAACAGAACACACAAATCATCTTGTTTAATTACGGTTGAGTCGCTGTGTGTTTGTTTTTATGCTGCGAAACACTCCCCTCATGTGGTTTCTGTTCCACAGCGTTCACAGCTGTAGCCCAAACCCAGCAGAGCGGTAATGCTCCTCTCCTCATAAGTCACACTTTTTAAGATCAGGACAAGTTATGTTGCATGACATCTGTCAGTCTGTGAGTCATGGCAAGATGTTTTCCCAGTCTGATCGTGTTTTCTTTCCTTGTTCCTAGAGGTCACTCCTGCACCTGGTGGGACTTTGCCAGACAGTGAGTGACTGCAGTCTGAACCGGGCACAATTACTCACACATTTGCACATTTTGGTTCATTTCACACTCTTGGATGCAATTTAGTTATACCATGTACCTTCTGTCTCTGCAGAGTGCAGGGAGGAAATGTATCCTTGCACCAGGATGTACTCGGTTCATCGGCCCAGCAAGAGATGTATTGGCGGACTTTGCATTTACAGGTAAGTTATTGTAAACGGAATCTGTGATAGTAGTAGTTCTGCAACATTCATGATATTTGAGCAAAAACACATATCCTGACTCTATAAATACTCAGTATACAATAGAATTACAGTTACAGTAAACCTGTACGCAGTTGATTGTACCACCAGTAACACAAATTGATGCTGTGATTCTAATCGTATGTAATCCGATGCAGCCTTCCTCGTGTCTATGTGATCAACAAAGAGATCTGTGTGAGGATGGTGTGCCAACAGGATGAGTATCTGAAGGGTGAGGCAGTCAATATGTAAAACAACTGGCATCACACTGGGTCCATTGCAATGCGTCTGGAAACAGAAACAAACAAACTGCCTCTCTCTTTCACGTACCAGCGGAACTGTGCCGAGAGTTGTCCGGGTGGCCCAGGCGATTCGAGAGGTCATCTAATAAGAAACGCTGTCGCAATCGCCGTAGCAACGGCCAAACCTGGGCAAACAAGGCCTGAAAGTGTGACCACCGGAGAGGACAGAGCCCTTTGGAGACAGCTCAGGGGCGTCATCATGAAAACAGTTCAGAACACCATAAATCCACCACTTAACCCCTGGGGGTCCCTTTCACACGTACACGCATGTGCTGAGTCATATCTATGTTGGTGTTAGTCTTTTAATTGTCTGTGAATATTGAACGTGCACATTTCTTTTGTGTTTTGTCGGACATAGATCATGTATTCCATGGTTTACAATCCATTTAAAGTACTGTAGTAATGGTCCTATAGCAGCACTGAGTAATTTCATTGTACGAGGAAAGACCAACTCTGTAGTGGATTATAAGGTACTCATTGATAATCCATTATGTAACTGCACTATTGTACTCATTAAAAAACAAAAAAACACTGTTTATGAGCCGAGTTATTTATTGTTTTTTGCCATCATGTAAATTCGAAAGAGACCCACTAAACAAATGGAAGATATGTTCATTAGGTGATATTTTTTATGTTTTTCTTTGCATATTATTTTTCCATACACACATACAGTTGGAACGACAGGTAACAGTGGGGAGAAAGTTATATAATTTGAACAGTAAACACTGACAAACATCGGTAGGGCTTTACACTCACAAAGCCTGACTGTATGTCCATTGTCACACCTCTTGCTGATGCGCGTCTGTCACAAAAACCAAGTGATATCAGTGTAACATGACCCACCTGTCATCTGTACAGGACAACATCACAAAAAAAACCACTGCATTTCACGACGACTAGCTTGGTCCCACATTGCATTTCACTGCATCGAAATACTCAACGTCACGTGTTAACATGGTAGGTGAAATTCACAGTTAAAATTGTTTGCAACATTACTACATGCTGTGAATGAAGCCTACAACATGCTCACCTTCTCACAAAGAGGTAAACGGATCGATGGGCCCCCAGACCAACGGAAAGGAGCAGAAACAGACTTCATCATTGAGTAGGAGAGAGGTCATGACCTAAATGACTCACCCAGTCTCAGCTTTAACAGCTGCGCTGAATAGAGATGACATAACAGGGACTAAATCATCTCTATTTCCCCTTGAGGCAAAGATAAAAAGCACTTTCTTTTGCTCACACCATATTGCATCCTGATTTCTTGTCTCTTTGTCCTGATTTATGACAGTCTCTAGTTAAAACAATGCACACAGTGCCCGGGACCCATCCCCTGTGAAATATGTGCAGCAGCTCAATTCAACATGTCTTCACTTTCAACTGTGCTGTTGTGCCCCAAGAACTCACTAGAGTGTGCTACAGAGCACAACTACAGGGTGCATCA
Source organism: Mullus surmuletus (assembly GCA_903171835.1). NCBI lineage: Eukaryota > Metazoa > Chordata > Actinopteri > Syngnathiformes > Mullidae > Mullus > Mullus surmuletus. The sequence continues at coordinate 117,653 of CAESWR010000853.1, forward strand.
CCTACAGCTAAACAGGTTTCTTTCAAGTATAATCCTGCAGTGGTAAACTTCAATATTACCTAAATTTCATATTAGAATAATCCCTGCATAAACGCAGACTTTATGCATTACTAACACAGCAGACAGACTGTCAGCCAGTGCATATAGTCAGTCCCCTAGTGGGGACTTGGAGAAAAATAAGCTACAGTACATGACAACACTAGTGACAATACTTACAAACTACTGATGATATATACATTTTAAATAAATATTCTCTGTACATAGAATTCATTCATTAGTATATTTACTTTTAACTCATATACCAGAATCTTTTTTTGATTATGTCGATTTTATCTAGATTTCTAGAATGTTTCCTCTCCTGTTAAAATTAGCAAGTTACACATTTTTAGTATGAAGAAAAGGAAAATTCTAAGAGGGTAATTGAGACTAAATGACAAAAGGAACATATAAAGAGGAGAGGACCCAAAAGAGGTGAGAGGAGGCAGAGTCTCCTCAGTTGGTGGAGATGGCTGATGAATCGGTCTGATTAAGACTGGACTGACTGGGAGTATCTCTGGCTAAGCTTGGCAACGAAAGCCATAAACTGATCTAATCTGAATAGTACAGGGGTTTACCCTGCTTGGCAGGGAGAGATACAGGACCCCATGAAGGGGAAAGCAAAGTTGCAAAAGTGCTGCATAAATTTAGATATAAGAGGGAGGAAAAACAAAATCAGTTTCTCCTCAGTTTGGGGGTACCGAGTCAAAGTCTCCCCACAGGTCGGAGCTGGCTGTAGTTGCGGTTGTGGGATTAGATGGAGCCACTGAGTTTGAGTTGCTGGAGTCCAGGTCTAGCAAAAAACCTAAAACACAAGACCAAACAGAAACACAATCAACCTCAATAGCAGAAAGCGCAGAATGGAGGGGGCGAAGATGTCAGTAGTTTTAGTAAGGATTTCAAGAGGTGTACTGCAAATTTCCCCAACAGCACTGTGGTAGTTTCACTTTGTAACACAGTATTTTCCGGTTTAGTATGACTGGGTAAAGTCACGTGGATAGTTTCAATGTGCAGAGAGAGATCTACACATAGAGGCAACAAGTGAAAATCCACTAATGTGACAATATTATGCCACCTGCTTTCCATGAAAATTCATGTTTTTCAAAAAATGTTTAAAGCATCTGTAATATGGATGGCAAGGGAGGTCAGAGGCAACAATCATTTATAAGAAAATTCCAGTATTTTACAACTGGAGTCTATTTGTCATAGTTTTGGCTAATGGAACTATAGGTCTGCAGAACATTGCTCTCACCACCTTCATTGTAAAGACTGTGGACACAAGTGCTCCACTGGAAACAACTTTACAAGAGTCCGCTGAGGCCAAGGAAACACAAGCCTTTCACTCGTCCTTTCAACAACCAAATAACTTTCCTCTGACCATCCCCATGAACCTTCGCTCTGTAGGAACTCCCGCATGCCGCGGCCAGGTTACATTCTAGGTTTGTTGTGGATGAAGGAGCGGTACACAGTGGAGTACTGATCCACACCGGCCAAAATTTGACGAGGAAGGAAAAGCTGCGATGACAGTAATGGCTACTAATTAGGTTAAAGATCTTTGATCGTCTTAGTTTTGACTTCCAAAAATTCAATTTGTAATAGCTGAGTGAAGAACCCAGCCGAGCTGTTTCCAACAGAGTGCTAAATCAGTCACAGTGACTCTATTTTTATCCATTCAAGTAAGAATGCCCCGGGGAAGCTAGTAACTATGACATTTTAACTCATAAATGTGTTGTTGTTTTTTTCACCATGACCGAAGGAATACGTTTTGTGACAAAATAATCTTGACATCAAATGAAAACAAAACATGAGAGACAGACTGTAATTTGGAGCATGACCTCTCCAGCTTTCCACGTAGGGTTACAATTACCTACCAGTGTCATTTCCTCCAGCAGATGGTTGTGTATTATGATTGTTAGATCTGGATGAAGGAGGTGGGGCGAGCTTGCCCCCGGGAGGAGGTGGAAGGAGGCCAAGGCCACCTGAACTCTGTGGACGAGACCTGTCCTTCTTCTTTGATTGCTAAGAGAGGCATTAAAAAAACTGGGTGAGTGTGCGTGGGCTTGTATAATCGGACAGAATACAATACCGAAATACCTCAATACAATGAAATACTTAGCCTAGGCTCAAACTCTGGCCATAAACAACGATTCATTTTCAACTGTCGGCTTGGAAACATCTAAAATAGCAGTCCACCTTGGGCAGTTCAGCTGTCAAAAGCAAAATTCCTCACAGACAATTAGAGCTATAATTATCCCACTTGAGCTCTATGAAGACAGATTTCTGCAGTATTATGTTGCTTTCAAAAGAAGTTGGACGAACTGGGAACCTCTTTATGCTGAAACTTAAAACCATGCAAAAGCGTGTTCTGTTAACAAAAGTCAGAAAGTAACAGAAAATATCAAAAGACTAAAGAAATAACAGTTTTGAAGTTTAGACAAAGGCTTCTTTTCAGCGTGTCGCAGTGATATCTGTCTTTAGCGTGCTAACTCGTTCGTGTCGGGTCGTCCAAGCTTGCAATACCACTTTGTACCTCAAGAGGCAATAGTGAGACGCTACAGCATGAGGAGGCAGAGCCCTTCTGCTTCTACTCCCAAAAGATTGTGATCTATGTGTGAGGGGTAGAAGCTAAACATTTGATTGTTTTACACCCAAACATTGTGGTAAAATGCTGCTTCCTATTGGCTGTGAATATCAAGGTGGCCCCTGCCTTCGTATAGCACCTTCAAACTCCATGAAGATAAGATTACCCCAATATTTAGAGTGATGGTCTGTCCCTCTTTGAAGCCCAGGTCAAGTTTAGGAGTGGAATCTGGAGCTTGCGCCTGCTTGGAGAATTCCTTTTCCTGCTTCACCCACCTGCGGAAAATGAAGGGTGGAAGGTAGACACAGAAAAAAAGTTCAAAAGCAGTTCCATAAACTACTGCCCTGGCTATGGTCCCCGACACATACTTGAAGTGGTCCTGCAGTGCAACATTGAAGTCAAACGCATCACCTCGGTCTCCGAAGCCGATACCTATGAAGGCGCTGCGGCCTACGGGAGAAACGACAGGCTAATTAGCGGTTCATCACAATCAAAAGAACACAGCGATGCACGGAATCATCGGAATGGAAGCACTCCGATTCGCCGCAAATCTCATCTGCTAACACGGGGGCGGACAAGATTTATCATGACCTGCGTGGTAGAATGCCACCGGGGAGAGATCGGTTGGTTTTAATTTGAGGGGCTGTCATGCAATCCGGATTTATTTAGACTCCACGTCTTGATTACAAGCGTGTTTGCAAACTGTTTCCCCACCGTTGTCGTCCTGGATGCGGAGCACAAAGTATCGGCTCGAGTCGCTCACTGTTTCCACTGCGATGCCAGGGTACTCCTCCACTGGCGCCTGGGCAAACAGCTCCCCTGGTGATGTGAAAACACACTTTTTTTTGTCACAGTGGATTCAGATCCCACGACATACTCAAGAGAGAATTTGCTGGGTCAATCATGAACAATATGAAGTAGAAATAAATGATGCCAATAAAACGTTAGCATAAGACTGACAAATGCAGAGATGCTGATTAGAAGCATGTTTTTCCTCAGAATAAACCGCAAGCTTGGATGTGGGCTGGGTCACCTTGGAGGGGATGAGTAACAGAGAGGAGGAGAATGGGAGACTACAGTATAATGATTTACAGCAGCAGTAAACAATGCCCTGTCCTGTCAGCATCTCTCGCCTCTCTCTCTCTCTCTCTCTCTTTCTCTCTCTCTCTCTCTCTCACCAGAGATTTTGTCTTCCAGTTTCACATAGGCCACTTTGCCTCGGGCCGTCACACGCATGCGCCCCGACCAGTCGGGAGAATCCAGCTTCCAGTCGGCGGCCCTGGGGGCACACACAGACGCAAAGGTAACGGTGAGAACAGGAAATAAAAAGTTAAGAAAAACAGGGGGAAAATACTTGTTGTTTTTAATGATCCGGGTTACACAGCAGCACTAATAGCCAGTAAAAAAAAACGTGAGTCAAACTGCAAATACTTCACCGGGGGAACCAAGGCTGGAATATTACATCATCGCACTTACTCACTATGCATATGATTAACCAATTGTGCGTCCCGTGGGTCTTTGGCCTGTGCTACTGTTTGGGTGAAGTGATGTCCGCTCACATGCAAATGCAGCGGGTCAAAGCCTTGCTGCAGCAGCCAATGAAAAATGTTGTAAACAATCCAATTCCAACAACATCTCCACTGCATGGACACTAAACTAAAGAGGCTTTTTGCATAAGCGGCACTGCAGCTAGTTGGGAGCATCTTGACACCGGACTGCAGTGGCCAAGCTGAAGTGTCCTTGAGCAAGACTGTTTATGATGCTGTAAAAACGCCTGTCAACGAAAACAGGCGCATCTATGGATGCATTTTAATGCTTAGGTGGATCCCCGTTAAGCACCATGAGGGGTATTTGTACACAGACTGGGTGAAGACAAACAAACACCACCTGGAAAGAAGCCAATAAAACGCTCAGGAGAAAACGCCTATTAGTGAGGGTCGCCACGGTGTGTGACGTATTTCCTAATGACCTTGCCCAACGCACAACAATAACAACCAGCTGGTGCCCTGATAACGGTCCTCGTTGGGCGCCTTGTTGTCAGGGGAGACGCGCGGTGGCTCGGCCGCCCGGGCACGGCTCGCGCTGCCCGGCCGCGGTCCCGGACAGCTCGCGGTGGTGAGGCCGCCGCTCACCTGATGGCCCGGTTGGATGCTCTCGGCGGGATTCGGTACACGTTGACTTCGGGCTTGACACAGAGGACCGACTCGTAATCGGACTGACCCTCTGTCGCCATCTTGACTTTTATTCAGACGGAGTACGCCGCTGGTGGCGACGGCGAGCGGGCGCTGATGAGTCCGTGCGGCGTTGAGGCGGCGACGCGGCCGTAATGGACCGAGTAGAGGCGCACCGGAGTGGTGCTGCTGCAGCCTCACTGATGCTCTTAAAGGAACATTCCACCGACTTTGAATTCTAGGTCAATTTTCTGGGTTTATGTTTTCTAACAAACAAAAAGTGAATTACTCAGAGTTATTCAACTGGATGTACAAACTAACTTTATAATAAGACAATTGTGCTAAAGGCATTCTCTCTCCTCTCCTTTATTTTGGATTACTCAGGCTGTCACAATTTCATGAACATGATGGACTTCCCGCTTAATCTCCATATTAAGCACAAATATAATCACTAATATAATTTATGACCTTGTCCCACATATCTGAGGCCCCAGTGGACTTGCTAAAGTAATTTGCATCGGCTGTGACACACTAAATAGTGGGGACCATCATTCATCCGATCACTTACACCTGTGTCTAACCCACTTATAAATCAGGCACACAGCCTAATATTCTGTTTTTGTGTCAACTCGAATCTTATACACTTATATATATCACCATATATATCTATACACCCATAACAATTACAAGTTTTGTCAATTTATTATGGCAACCTTTGTGTGCCTTACAATAACAGACCCCTGCCATTATTCAGCCCCTTCTTGCTCCCCCATTTTCCAGCATCAGTGATACAAACGTATACGTTTTCCTCCAGTAACATCTGACAATTGTACAAGTCTCTGCAAAACAAGACAGTGCAACCTGGTGTGTAACAAGCTGTTTTGATGTATTTTATTTCACGTGACCATAGTACTACAGAAACAACAAGCAGTGAGCAACTAACAGTAACCTTGCAAGCCTTGCCAAAGCATATAAGCACCTTTTTTTTTCTCTCAGTTTCAGTTCAGCAGTTGTAGTGATGGAGCAAAATCAATTGTCTATTTATCTAGGCCTATAGGCTATAACAGGTTTGCTTCACAGTCCAAGAAGCTTGAAGGCATCTCTTAAATCTTCTGTGTCACAGGACTGAAACAGAGAAAAAAAAATTATTATGTAAGCATAAATATTGGACAGCCTCACAGAGCGTGATTTGATGTTAATTACCTGGAGGATGCGGTTGAGTTTCCTGGCCAGGCGAACAGAGTTTTGGTGCAACTCCTCCCAGGCCTTGAAGGTGCTCTGCTTCCGAGCCACAAAAGTCTGCCAGCAGTAGAAGTAGTCTGAGGAGATGCACAAACACAATCAGAGGCTGATACAACCCAATATGAATGAATGTACATATGCTGCAGCTTCACATCTCCACCTTTGTAAGTCATGACGGTAATCTGCACTCCAGCTTCCTTCAGCATCCTCAGGCCCTCCCTCTCGCGGCTGTCCTCCATGTCGCAGAAGTAGAGGCGGGACACGAAGATTCTGAGGCGAAGGTTGGGCGTCCTGCTGAGGAACTCGGACAGTCTGAAGGAGCAGTTGGCACAAGGAGACCAGGAGCAGAACCAAGTGATGGAGTAACTGAGCCTCTTCTCCCCAACACCTCCGCACCCCCACAGCCCAGGACACAAAGCACCCAGATAGCGCAGGAACAGCAGCTGCGGAGAAACACAAGAATGTGTATTTCAAATAAAATGAGAGGAAACCATCACACCAATTTATATAAACAATTAACAGCATTTATTTGTAATTTTCCTGCATATTCACCCTTTGTCACTCACCTCTACATGGCAGCCACTGCGATTACGAAGGTGTCCAAAATCAAAGGTCATGGAGTCTGGACCCACCCGCCTCTTCACCACAAAACACAGGTATGTCTCATGTCGGCCCTTTGCCCAGCGCATGTTCTTGTAATGGTAGATGAACTTTTTCTGCGGCAAAAGCACACTGAGGCAAGGGGAGACAAGGTATTATTTTTTATGAGCTGCTGACGTGTGCAGCTGTCACAGGGATTATCATCGGGTTTTTTGCTCCAAGTGCATTAAAACCACCTGCTCGTATTTCATGAGTGACATATAGCCATTACAATTTAGGATACTCACACCACTTTGAACTTCATGCCAACCGAATTTTTTAAAAAAAAGGTCACATTCATCACTTAAGTCGAAGAAAAACTCGCATTAAAATAAATGACAAGTCGAACTATTTTAACAATGTTTTGCCCTTTCATTCATCAAGTTAGTGGTACAGTAAAGTCATGTAAAATCTGTGGTTAACCAAATATGAGTAATGGACAGTGAGATGGCAGCTAGCATTCACCGCCTTTAGAGTCACTCTCACTTTCACCATTTCTAGCGCAACCAGGACAGTTATTCTTAAGTCAATCATACTGAAACTGCAACTCATTCAGCGCATAGCTATACCATTGTAAGTATTTAAATACGATTCCAAATATCCCCATCTTGCATTATGTACATGTCATTTATCTAAAAGAAATGCATTTCCTTGTCCAAAAACAATTGCATGCACAATCTGTATAACGTGCACAAAATAGAGAGAATAGCAAAAGATAAGAGTAAATGTATGCGTGAATGTATCTGTTTTGCTCACCTGTCTAGTTTTGTAATCATTTTGAACGGCGATGTTTGCTTTGTCAATTGCCGGGCGTTCCGATTAAATTGAGGTAAATGACAAAGACCGAAAGTTCCTGTGTGTGTGTGTACAAGTATGTGTTTGTGGGGGGGGGGGGGGGG
>CAESWR010000853.1:163054-179041 GCA_903171835.1 Mullus surmuletus
ATATCCTGACTGGGTGAGAGAGAGAGAGAGAGACAGAGAGAGAGAGAGAGAGAGAGGGAGGGAGAGAGGGAGAGAGAGACTGGCAAAAAGTCAAAGAAGTGTGAATACAATCTGACGTGGGTCTTTACTATACCTTACTGGCTATATTTCATTAACTAGCGTGTTGTATATTGCGGTAAAAATCATTCTGGTGTCCGTAAACCCATAATAAATTAAAATGAAAGCTGTGGTTTCATGCTAATAAAATACATCAACCAAAGGGGCCTTCAGAGCCATGAAAATATTTGATTAAAAAAAACACAATTATAACCGATAAGACAAAAAACATCTTGAAAGAGTGACTTTTTGCTAGAAAGAGGATGAGGGAAACGCATTGGGACAGGACGTTAGAGACACCTGTGATCTTTGACCTCGTCCTCAACAGGAGGATGTCGATGGAAAGAGAAAGCGGGCTGTCTCTGCTGACTGGATCCTCTGTAGTGAATATTGCTCGCGTCTAAATGGCTTTCCCTCATTTATACTGCGCCTGCATGCTTTAGAGGGTTCTGGGTACAATCATTAGGGAAAGAAAAATAGCATTGGATTGCATGGAATGCAGCTGTAACATTAGATTAATTTTTCTTCTAAACCCTCAAGACATTTATTTTGACATGCCATTTGCAATAAATGTGGGACATAACAGATGCAACTTTCCCCATCATATTGTCGAGCAAATCATATTTTGTCCTATTACCACTCAAGAAAACTGGACCAACATCTCTAAAAGTCTAATAACATATATTGGTTGCCAGTTAGTGTGGTGTAGTGTTAGTGCATCAGAATCCTGCGCTGTGATTTTATGTAAGCTTTTAACCATAAGCATATAAATCAAACTCAAACACTGACAAATATCTGCTGACACTTTGATGGATGGCTAGTTGTAACTTGCTGCTGACATCTGCAATGTACTGTAATAAGGTAATATCATACTCATCTGAGTAGTATATTTTTAGCACAGCGGGTGCCACTATTAATTTACCTTTTCTGTTCAGCTAAAAATAGGTATGTTTATCTAATACTAATAATAATAATGATAATAATAATAATAATAATAATAATAATATATAATCTTACTAGCAGACACACTTTTATAAAAGACAAAGAGCAGGTGACGTATTTACCAACCCGTCAGCACTGTGCAAAGTGGTGTCGAAACCTGAGAGGATCAGGACAGGAAACATGTTGACTCAGTATCCCGGCATGCTTTGCGCGCAGCACAGGCGAGGAAGGATCTTTCCGGAGAGGACACATCAGACGGCTCCCCAAGGTTAGCTGCCGTGAACTCCGCAATAACCCTGATTTCTCCTTCTAATCCGATAGTTTTAGCGTTGTTTTGTCGTCTGTAGAACTTATTGAAACATGTAGACATTCTTAAATGTAATAATCCGTCAAAAATAGGGAGCATTTCAACAGAAAGCTAGCGGCTAACGCGGGCACCTTGCCAGGCGATGCTAGCGATGCTAACGATGCTAACTCACTCCGCGGCTCCAATGTTTGTTATTGTCTTCTTTAAAGCGACGAAGAGTCTGCAAATGTCTTGAAAGCCGCCTTTATTGAATTTCCGGCACTAGTTGACAACAAACCAGGTGTTAAGCAATGTAGTATTCAAGTAGAGGCAACTTTTACGTTGACATGATAGCTTAGCAAGCTGTGTTGGAGGCACATATTGAGGTGATTGTGTGAAAACTCAGTGTAAATCGATTATTGCTGCGTAGAGGTTTGTTTTAAATGTTTTGATTTAAAGGGGGGAAACAGATAAGTCAACCATTGTGGTGTGACATGGGACCAGCTTCATACTATGACATCCCAGGCTTTATGAATGCATGTTTATTTGGGCTTTTTAAAGTGGTTGAACCCCACTGTTTTGTCATTCAGATCGCTGATTTAAGATCGAACCATGGCTGAGACTATTGAGACCAAGATCAAGAACTACAGAACTGCCCCCTTCGACTCCCGATTCCCCAACACCAACCAGACCCGCAACTGTTTCCAGAACTACCTGGGTGAGGATCGAATCCATCTGACATACGTATAATCAGCACTGTTGAGTTTCAGCATAAATGGACACATGCCGTGACTGTTTTTTGTGTTATAGTTGAATGTTGATAGATGAGTAACATTGAAACTGTCTATCTTTGTCTCCAGACTTCCACAGGTGCAACAAGGCCCTGTCGGCCAGAGACCAGGATGTGACTCCCTGCGAGTGGTACCAGAGGGTTTACAAAAGCCTTTGTCCCATGAGCTGGGTACGTTGTGAGACTACAGTTCTGAGAGCAGGTTTCAGCTCAGATGTCTTGTTGGAGAATGGCAGCACAATTTTCTGTAGTTTCTGAGCAGCTGAATCTTACTTGTACAGGGTGTTGGTGTTGGCTTAAATAAGTATCCACTACTCAAGCAGGGTCTCATGTGCTGAGGATCTTTAAAAAAGGCAATAGTGCATAAGTCTCACATTTGCTCTAATGTCTCCTGCAGGTTTCTAAATGGGATGAGCAGATCGAGAGTGGAAGTTTCGCGGGGAAGATCTAAAATGTCAGCCGTTTCCAAACAGCGGTCCACCGCAGGACACTCTTACTTGCACCTTGGCCTTCTGTTGTGTGCCTAAGGATCACTTCAAACAACTACCACGTCATCTTCATTAATGTTACAGTTCTTAAGCTCTAAACACGCACAACGTTTTACCCTGCATGCATGTTAAGGTCTGAAGTTTTTGCCCATCTCTATTGTAAACTCCACAGCATTGTTTATTGAATAAATACAATGCAGATTTAATGAATGTGGTGTTGTCTATATTGGTTTTGCTTATGGCGCATCTCGGTTTGCTTTTCAATTTTAACTTAAATTACCTCACTGCAAAAAGTCTCTTGTTCTTGGAAAGTTACTACGAAACCAGTAGTACGCCTGTCAATATAACTGATCTCCAGCAGGTGTCAGTAATGATTCCTTTATATGTGAACTGTCTTTTCAGCCACTGGGGGACACTGTTGGGTAGACCTCTTTAAAAACAGCCCCAGGTAAAGTTGCTATTTTTTGATAATTAAATTTCACATTATGTGACAGTAATAGTACAGTATATTGCATTAATGGTGTCTGCAAAGACTCATTTGGTCCCTTTCTTTGCCTATGGTGGTATTCATTTCAAGTTAATGAGGGAGTGCTACTACTCACACCTTTGGTTTTGTATTATGGTTCTTTGGTTTTTACATCTCTGTCACATTAACTTGCACCCTGAATATTTCCCAGAATTTGATAGACACTTCTCACGTATTGCCTGTTTAAAATTACAGTATTGGCAAACCATCACTTCCTCCTCTGGCACTCAACACAGCTACACTATAATAGGTCCTGACATGTCTGCATGGATTTTTTCACTCCTATGTGTTGGTTGATGGAACACATTAGCTCCTCCCCAGGCTCAGCTTCTTACTGACGGACTGTCACAGTTTATTGATAGGTGTCAACATCAATAGAAACAAGGAAATCGAGTGGAAAAAGTGCAATCTAAAGAAAAAAAGACTGTGTGTGCAGCAGTCAACAGCGGGTGTCAGATTTTTGTCAAGGTCAGTGTGTAAAATGAGTCAGTGGCAACCCACAAACACAGGGTGGCACTGCTGTGTTGAAAAAATAAATCATCCTGTGAACCCGTCGACCCCTGGCCAATGAATTTATAATTGCATGTCTTTTTGAAAAAATGTTCAAACACTCACAAGACCCACAATTTATGGCTTCTTTTACATGCAGAAAGAGTTCAACTGAACAAACTGGTCCAAAAATGAAGGTTGGTGACATGAGACAGATCACCTGCTGGATTTGACCCCTTTACATTACTTCCCTTGTTTAAAAAAGTCCAGAAAATATAAATAGAATTGTTATTTTCCTTGGAAACCCCCCCCCAAAAAACTGCTGGACATGAGATGGCTCCTTTTCCCATTGAGCTGATCAGTTTGTGTACCAGAGGCTCTGTTTTACATCAGCATAGTTGAATCTAAAATGAATACATGCGTGGATACCATCATTTTAAAACATAATCTGTTTTCATATTTTATAACATAACGTGTCCTTTAGGAGGCCAGCAGCCGGGAGAAAACATACTTGGATTTTCACACTTGTTTGTTATGAAATCACAGCTCATTACACACATGGATGATTCAGGATAGGACGTTTGTGTATGTGTGTGAATGTGCTCATTGCAGTTTTTTCTGTTTTATATCAACATCTCGGGGTTGTAACGTCTTGCAGCGAGGACGTCTTGAGAAAGTGAGGGCATTTCTGTTCGGATGTTACTCTCTTAAATTTATCTTGCGAACTTAGCTGGGGTCATTCAGGGTGCATTTACTGATTTGCATGTGCTGTCTGACTGAATACATGCAGTCCTTCACGTTCACAGCTTCTTCTTAACACTGAGTCCTGAACGTTCCCCCCTCAAGTCGGAGTCACTTCTGATAAACTTAATGTACCATGTTCAGTCTGGGATGAGGTTTTTGTGATGTCACAGTCATAGCTGCACAGTCGTGACATTCATGACGTGAGGGCATTAATGTCACCATGTGGAATACATTTTGTTGTGAGTTTTTGACTGTGAATATTTGGTATGAGGGTCACTTCAAGTCCGGGTTGAGATAAGCGTTTGTGGGTGTTCCTTGTTGATATACTGTAAGAAGTTTGTGCAACAGTTATCTGTCCCTGCACTTCCTTCCCTTTTCACTGTCTGCCTGTATTTGTGTCCTCATATTTGCTATTTGCAGATGCCCTATAATTTGATTGTCTCATACAGTCTGTTGGAGGCGATACCAGGTTTCCATGGCAACATCTCATAGGATACAGATGGTATCCTGGGACAGACAAGCCGGAGGAAAGAAAAGTATGGTTGCAAACAGTGTTTGGGAGTCTGAACCTGAATATTTGCACACATTCTTCCTTTTTTCTAATCTTCTTTTTTCATCTTACTGACTTTTCTCCCCAAAAAAGGGAATCGGTCTGATATGATAAACTTCCAAAATTATATTTGGTCATTTTGTTTCCTGCCTTTTCCTCCTTTTATCTTCACGTCCAGTTCTTTGCATCCTCTTATCAGCATTTCTAGACCTTTGATATTGGCTTTAAAGAACAACATGAAAGCCATTCTCAAGCTGGAGGTATCAAATGTTAACACACTCCCTGTTCTCATTCACTATTGCACAGACTTTTTGGCTCAAAGTAGACCAGGAGTCACCAGCACGGTACAGGTAGCCCCAAGACCGGTTCTAAAAATAGCACAACTCACCAGTAAGCTGCCTATAAAATTAACTTTTTGTATGTGTTGCTATTCTTTTTGAATCATATTTGCATTTATATAGATTTGAAAATGACAATATCTTAAAAAAAAACATTAAAGGTCAAACAACTTTGTTATTCCGGTTATTCAGGTGAACTGGTCAGCCGCTGCACATGACTCAGTACCTATGAAGTAGCCTTCAGTTTCTAAAAGGTTGGTGATCTCTGCTCTCGAAATGACTTTTTTTATGTGTAAAATCAGACTCTGGGTCACCAACGAGGTGCCCTAGGGCACCAGGTAGCCCCCAAAGACCACACGAGGTGCCCGCAGGCCTGTTCTAAAATGTTATTTATTCTGTTGCTATTCTTTTTTAAATCACTCTTGCAATTATATCGATTTGAAAATGACAATATATTTAAAAGCATGTTTATACATGTAGTTTAGGTGAATTCTGACCTATTCTACTTCAAAGGTCAAAGCAAATTTGTCATTTCAGAAGAGTGTATCACACTGGTAGCCCTCCGTGAAAGTCAGGACTCATGAAGTAGCTCTCAGTGTCAAAAACGTTGGTGACCCCTGCTCTAAGTCATACTGTGAAATATACTTTTGCCAGCAAACATTTCTTCAGTTACTTTTGAGATGTAAGTTCAAATGTGTCGTGGATCTCAAATGTGCAGGCATTTAGAAAGAATGTTCCAATCTAAACACCATAATGTATCTGCAAAACACCTACAAACAGCTGTATGCAAAGAGCGGGGTTGCTGGGTGCCAAATGTCCAACTCTACACGCCCAGATTTTAAAAAACCCACATGAAGAATTTCCCACTATGCGCAACAAGTGGAATTTCAATGTTTGTGGAGAATTTGGAATTCCAGACTGCGGTTTATAGGTGGGCTGCAGATTAGACATAGTTGATGCAGAATTAGGAGGGGCTCCCGGTTTGTCCGCCACCCACAGAGCCCGGTCTCATGCTTTTCTGCATGACCGGGCTTTGTACCGCAGCTATGCGCACATTGGCTTTTGTTCCCGCGCCCCCGGTGGGCAGCGGCCGCCGCACAGAGCCCCCTTTCACCGCCGCCGTTTGTTCTCCGTCTCTGGCCAGCACGCTCGCTCGAGCACGTCCTCTTTCTTCAGCTGAGCGGAAATGCATCCGTGCCGCCGACGTTTCGACAGAGACGAACACACCCGAAGTGGAGAAGTGACGCCTGCGCATTTACGCACGGCGGCACACAGGGACCTGTTGCACTTACGCACTCAGAGAGAAACCAGGGAACATCTGTCAAAGCACCCAGATGTGGGAGGGGAAAAAAGGCACTGCGTAAAACGGCACAAAACATCCTCATCCATCGCGCGCCACAGAGTTCCATCTGTACTGTTGGCACACGCTCAACACTCTGACGCACCTCCGCCACTCTAACGCTTTGTTTCCCCCCCTGTTCAGATTGACAATAATATCATCTACCTAGATGTAATGCAATTGTGGAGAGTCTGGGTTTCATCACTTCACTCTTGAGTTCAGGGAGCGCAGATGAGGATGGTGAATACGGAAACGGGGAGGGGTTTGCTGTCACCGAACACACTCCTGTTCAACTTACTGAGAACCACAAAAGGGCTTCAGTGACTTCTCCTCTCTGCCTGAATCCAGAAGGTCTGAGCTTGACAGGTATTGTGGGATATAAGACTTCTTATTCAGATTTTTTTTGCACCACACAGGATCTACATGAATTCCCCTAAAGGTTACCACATGGTTGTCATGTTTGCTTTTTTTCAGGTTTGGTAGGCGGCTGTTTGCTCAGTTACTCACTCAAGATTTCCAATAGAGGTTTGAGTTGGTGATCAGAGGTTTCTTGGCTCGACATCTTACAATTAGCAGCAGCCATGGAGCGCATGGAGGATGATAAGGTAAATATGAGTGTGTTCTGCTGCTGCATGCGTAGTTGGTTAAAGTGTGTCACTTACTCTTACTCTTTAAACCATAACTGTGACCGAGTCTTTGCCCAGCAACCTTTTCAAATGTCTCTTAGACTCCCCAGTGGGTTCTGAGGAAAAGCGTCATCCTGCCTTTTGCCATTGTTTGAATTATTCTGAGTCAGTTTTGAGCCAGCTCCTTCGTGTTGAACAGAAGCGTGGTATTTACGAGTCACAGAGCTGGCAATTCTGTATTTTTCCTCTGTTGCAAGAGCAGGAACTGAAGACCAGGGCTGAACACTTTGGGGCAAGTTTGAACCTGAGTGCGATTCTGAGGATTGATTTGATTTGCATGACGGTAAAAAACCTGAGATAAACGTGCATAAACGTGACAAAGACAGAAAGCGGGTTTGAGATCTAAATAAGGTGTGTCTCTTCTCATAAATAGCAATTTTGACCTCAAATACAGATATCAAAATGTGGCATTTATCTCTGAACCAGTGTTACAGCCTGAGCAAACTGGCTCTGCGGTTACTGTGTTGAAACACGTTGCACGCAGTTACTCCATCTGAATGACTCTTACCAAATATTTCTACAACTACGCATGACGACCCAGCATTTCACGCCCAATCGCAAAGACGCAGAAACACCACATATGTGTCTTAATTGAGATCATCCTTTGGGCTGCACTACATGTACCGTGAGACAAGATACATCAAGTTTATTTAAGCAACATTACGATTATACTGTGAGTCAAAAAGTACATTTACGCTGTCGTCTTGGATTGTGTCAAATATAGTTTTAAATCAGTGATCGGTAAATGCTCATATAAAAACAGGGAATTCACCCGTCTTCTGTCGCTAGATGCGCCTGCAGTAACGATTACCAAATGGACACTTTTTTATTTTTAAGAAGTGGAAGCACAGGTGATGCAAGCATCTCTTGCACATGTTGCAATTCACAAGCGTTCCGTATGTTCCCACACGCTCTGAAACTCTAATTGGACAATGTTTCACCAGTAGGAAAAGTATAATGCTTGCTCAAACAACTATGAACATGACATCTATGAAAGAAGACGCTGAGACAGAAAAGCTGTTAGTGCAGGTCCTTAAAGAGACAGTTCACTCAAAAAATGAAACTCATTATCTGACATTGTTCAGTCCATAAAACACATTAACAGTTTCAGGGGGTAAAAAGTGTTGGGTGAATATAATACTTCAAAAGTGCTCCGAGGTCGAACTAAGTCACTGGCGCCCTGTTTGACGCAACACACGGAATTGAGATGATTAAGTATTGCCTTTTTTAAAATCTCATTCAGTGCCAACATGTCTGTGCACATGCAAGGCGTGCTTGAGTTTGTTTTTCTCTCGCAACACGTACGACACCTCCTGTTTTCTTCCTGTCTGCTTACCTGCCATGCAAGGCTCTGCAATTTGTTTCTCCTTTCATGTTGCCAAAATGCCGCCTGCAGGCAGGTTGGCAGCGGGTTTATGTCCCAATTTCATTCCCTGTAATGTTATATCAATGTTTTTTTTTTGTTCCGTTTTTTTTTAAGCATTGTAACTATCAGCATTTTGCCCCTTTCTTTCTTTTCGTCTTTATCATACATGCACCACTTCCTCTCTGCGGGACAGAACAACGACTTTCGCGATACCCGCTGTCAGTCACATTCAGTTCTCATGGATGTAAGAACCAGTTTTGTGTTTCTGCAGTGAAAAGATCGCCATGTCCCTCCCTGGTTTGATTAGAACATTCGCTATCTCAAACACGCACAATATTTCATGTACCGTGCCGTTTTGCCGAGTGGTGCTTCACCTTCTCGTGCGTTGTTTCATTCCGAGGAGTTTTACGGTCATTTAACCGACAGTTGACACGAATGCTCTGAGCCGAGGCACATTTTTTGGGGGCTGTTGTTGGCAGCCAGCCTCCTCCAGTTCTCTAGGACAATGAAGTAAATCAAAAAGAAGGAGGTTACACCAATGAAAGTACAGTTTGTTTCAGGAGAGGGAGACAGTTTGAGCTGTCTCTGAATCCAATGACCTTGCTTTTTTCTTTTGATCTTGGAAAAGTGTTGTTATTTTATCCGTGCAGATTGTCCTATCATGAATGTTAAGTCATGGCACAAATCTCTGTGTAACTGTTTTTTGCACATTTGTATCACAAAACATGTTTCTGACTAGTTACAAATTGTAGAAAGCATATCCAGTGCATATCCTGATGTTGATTTTGTGTTGAAACAGACAGATTTAGAAAATGGATGGATTAAACTGGATTTCGCTCCCCTAATAAGCCTATTAAGACACGCGCTTAACAACAAGCTTTGCAAAAGTTCTTGAAAAGTTGATGCATTACAGGAAAATGGTGGCGTTTGGGGTTAAATGATAAATCAATGTGAAACTTTGAATGGGGATTTCCACTTTTGCCAAACCAGTGACATTCAGTTCTGCTTGGTTGTGCACTTAAACTGGTGCAAATTTCACCCACCAGAGGATTAATGTCAGGTGTATTAGCTAGTTATTATGAGCTAAGCCCACTTTAATTCTGAAACCAGCAGGAAAAAAACAGTCACAATAGGATTCAGTCTCATTCTCTGCGGGTGTCTTTAGCTACTTATCGGAGAAATACCTCAGCAATGCAAATCGTGGAACCCTCATGCAGTCTTGTAACATCTGAGCTTTCTCGAGGGAGCTGAGGGGCTGCAGTAACGCAGAGGGCTGGAAAAAAGCGGGGAAGGAGAGCAGATGCAAAAAGGCTCATTGTGTGCAGCTACGAGTGTCACGACAAACAACAGGAGCTTTGTGGAGGCAGCAGCAGGCCGTGTCCACAGTTCAGAACGAGGGAATGATGGAACAAAAGCTACATCCACTTGTTGTTTTAATCTCTCTGCATGTCTCTCTTTCTGTAAACAGTCCAGTAAGAAGAAGGTCACCTTTTACCTCCTCTACTGCGTCACAACCGCAGTCATCGGATCGCTACAGTTTGGCTACAACACTGGGGTCATCAATGCACCGGAGCAGGTGTGTGTTTAGGAATGTATGCACATGTGTTCAGTGCATGCGCTCACACAGATGATGGACATTTGGTGTTTTTCTCTTGTAAGACATCAGGGACAAACATTTAAAATGCATGTACAACAACATTATTATCGCAGTATTGTTGCTGATGCTATCTGCACTCCTGTCTATTCTTTATGTTCATTGTTTATCTGACCTGCGAGCTACAAAATCTCGGAATCTATCTATCTATCTATCTATGTAATGTGTTTGCACATTTTGCAATAATAAAAGTTATACTGCCCTCATGTGGATGCGTAAAAAACGTCACACATCCAACCAACCTGCCATTATTCGATCTCTCTCGAACTCCAACCTCTTCTAACCTCCCAACCTTTGTTTTGTTGGGCTTGACAGAAACTGCGCAGGTTCTTCCAGAATGTGTCTATGGAGCGCTATGGCGAGCCTTTCTCTCCGGGGACCAACACCATGGTGTGGAGTGTTGCCGTGGCTATCTTCAGCGTGGGTGGCATGGTGGGGTCCTTCTCTGTGGGGGTTATGGTCACCAAGTTTGGCCGGTGAGAAGACGAAATCATTCATTCCTGAATTTCTACCCGCTTTAGGGGCTCTTATGTTTCAATTTGTTGGTTTTCACGCCTGTCTTCCATCCCCAGGCGAAAGTCCATGCTGCTGACCAACATCCTGGGAGTGCTGGGCGGAGGTTTGATGGGACTGTCGACCCTGAGTAAATCTTTCGAGATGGTCATCATCGGCCGGCTGATCATTGGCGTCTTTTGTGGACTCTTCACGGGACTGACGCCCATGTATGTTGGCGAGATCTCCCCCACTGCCCTCCGTGGAGCCTTCGGCACGCTGCACCAGCTGGGCGTGGTTGTCGGTATCCTGGTGGCACAGGTACGGAGGAGGGGCTTGGAATAAAACGATTGGAAGAGCTTCATTTGCTGATTGGTCTCTTGTTTTTGCGCGTTTCAGATCTTTGGCCTGGAGTTTATTCTGGGCTCGGACACCCTGTGGCCTCTGCTGCTGGCTCTGACCGCCTTGCCTGCCATACTGCAGAGCATCATGCTGCCGTTCTGCGTCGAGAGCCCTCGCTACCTGCTGATTGTCCTCAACCAGGAGGAGGAGGCAAGAAAAGGTCGGGCCCTGACACAGTTTACGCAAGATGCCAACACGATGTTTTTCTGAACATCAGGCTGCACTTACAGTTACAGCGTACTTACTTCCTCCTGTGCAATTTCCTCCCAGCACTGGTGCGTCTGCGCGGCACTGAGGATGTGGACGACGATATCCAGGAGATGAAAGAAGAAGGGATGAAGATGGCCATGGAGAAGAAAGTCACCATCATCGAGCTGTTCCGTTCCCCAAACTACCGTCAGCCAATCATCATCGCCATCGTCCTGCAGCTCTCGCAGCAACTGTCTGGCATCAACGCCGTGAGTAGATGTCTCACCCCGCAGTGGAGCGCTGTGAAAGGGAGATAATTATTAAATGTCAGTCTAAATGAAGTGTGAGGGCAATCAACAGACTCAGACGTGAATATTTAAAGGAGCATCCAGTGAAATGATATAGCCACATGACGGGCGGTGCCTCCGGCCTTCAGGCGGTGTTAGATTGAGTGGAATAATTTAAACCTTTGAGGGTCAATGGAAGGAGACAAGCACGGTGACATTTAATAGATATGTGTTAATAAGGTCATGTACCCAGGCTGACTAAATGTTTTAGTGGTTGCAATGTCTGGCCTGACAGTCACAGTGCAGCCCGCGGGTCAGAGTCTGCAACATCAATCGACTGCTGATCAGCATATTAACATCCGTGACCTACATCACTCAGCGGACGAGCAGATGGCCAAATTTACACCATGCTGTTGACATGCAACACTATGGCGAAGTTTGGGGCATTTGTGGGAGATTCTCTTAGTTTTGAGGCTCACAAACTCAGTTCATTCCTACGCTCATCAAAAATTACCATTGGATTTGTATATCATCGTAATCAATTGTAAACAAGAGCAAATACTTGAGGTAGTATCGATACTATACCTTCAAAAGCTGAGATAACAGACAGCGCTGTAACCTTCCATCCTGTAACCATCCTCTGTTGTGATTGAATGGTGTGTTGGTAATAATGCACATTATGGATCACAGTTTGCCCCATTTCAATCATTCTAATGGAAGAGATGAAATAAAAAAAAACTATTTAACAGCAATTTAACAGACTAATAAAATGCACAATGGGTGACATCATTTTCTCATTCAGATATGTTAGCGATTATCTAATGAGCGTGTTCATTTTAGAGTAAACAAGAACTAAAAGTCATAGCTCATGATTTCCTCCATCGTCTCCCCTCTTAGGTCTTTTATTACTCCACTGGGATTTTCGACACAGCCGGTGTAACTCAGCCCATCTACGCCACCATTGGAGCTGGAGTGGTCAACACTGTATTTACTGTTGTTTCGGTAAGTGCTACACTGCATTTACATCAAAAGAGAAAGCCTTGTGTATGTTTATTGCTTAATCAATGCCATTTTTTTTTTCAGCTCTTCCTGGTTGAAAGGGCGGGGCGAAGGACCTTGCACTTGATTGGACTGGCCGGAATGGCTATTTCTGCCCTAGTCATGACCATCTCTCTCTCTTTGGTGGTAAGTGACAACCACCATTGCATTAGTATTTCCCGCTTGTGAGTCTTTGTTTGCAAAACATTTTTAAAAATTGTGACTGACCCCCCCTTCCCCCTGCACAGACCACCACCCCCTCTTTAAGCTACTTGGCCATAGTGGCTGTGTTTGGCTTTGTTGCCAGTTTTGAGATGGGTCCAGGTCCCATCCCCTGGTTCATTGTTGCTGAGCTCTTCTCGCAAGGGCCTCGACCTGCGGCCATGGCCGTCTCCGGTTTCTCCAACTGGACCGCCAATTTCCTAGTGGGACTGAGCTTTCCCAAACTGGTGGTATGTTTATCTCCACTGTACCTTTAACGAAAAAGCAGCTAGAATTTCTGTTTGCCGCCCTTGCTTCTCTATTTTTCCCTCGCTGACTGTCTTTGTCTCTCAGGAACTCTGCGGTCCGTACGTCTTCATCATCTTCATGATCTTCCTTATCCTGTTCTTCATCTTCACCTTCCTGCGCGTGCCCGAGACCAAAGGGCGGACCTTCGACGACATTGCCCAGGGATTCGCAGCCAGTGCGGGAAAATCGCCCCACTCCTCTGTGCCTGACGCCATGGCCGTCGGCCTGCAAGAGGGTAAAGCCCCTGCGCCCATGTCCCCGACAGAAAAGGTTCCCATGGTAGATCTACCCACAGACAAGCCATGAGCATCCACAGGGATTTAAAAAAAAAAAAAAGATTAAAAAAAAAAGAGGAAGAATTTTGGTTCAAAACAGACATGGAAGTTCATAATGTTGTCAGGAGTTATATTTGATAACTCTAAAATGAAAAAAAGAGCAGCTTAGTTTTTCGGGGTGTGTTTGGAAAAGCCATCACATCTTAGATTTTAAGTTTATAGTATAAGGCTTTTAATTTAACAACATAAATAGTGAATCACTGGGAAAGATTCCCAATGCCAAATGTTAAAATAATTGACTAAAAGTAAGCCTGCTTTAATCACAGGCCAACCTTAAATGAATTACCAGTACTTAATGTTTGATGGCGTTTCCCTTGCCAGCTACTTGCATATCGCCATGTAAGAGGATCTACGTATGTTAAGTGTTAAGACCTCGGGCCACCGGCGACTCCCAGTGTTAAAAGGTTGCAGGATTTGGGTTTTAATGTATTGAGGTCAAGCTTGGAAAGCCGGTTTTGGAGCCCAGTGGTTTGACCTAAAAAATACGACTGACTTGCTGCCCCGTGTGATCTGCCTCGCTGCTATAGGGGAAGAGATGTCGTCTTGAGGAGAGGGGGGATGAACAGGAAGGAGGTGCCGTCTCGCCCCGCCCCCCCCCGGTGCGCTAAAAAAAGCACACTGTAGAATTAAAATAGATATATTTACTCATGTCGTGGGTAATTCTCACCCTGTGGCGCAGCAGCATCCCTCCGAGCAGAGAGTGCTGACAAAGAAGTAACACGACAGCTCTGTCAATTGCCTTTGAGAAGTACCTGACAATGAGACATAGTCTAGCACTGCAAGCCTTAATACAGTCTCTTCATAGGCTTTCTGTCCTAAAAAAGAAATACAACAACAAACAAACAACAACCACAATTTAACCTCACTGCAGCACACAGACAGGGCGACAGAAATATATCTTTGTGGTGCATTTGTTTACAGTAGGCTTTTTAACGGTCGGGTATGGAATGCGCCGTGGCATTTTGATGTGCCACAACTCAGGTGGCTTGTTGCGTTGCATGGCCTCTTAACTGTCATGGTATAGAAATGCACTCATCCATCACTGTACTTGAATCTCTTCTGACATCAGTACCCACAGTACTAGCGCCGACTACTGCATCAAATCCCTGCGAGCACTAAAAAAAAAAATACTGTTCAAATCAAAGCCTGCTTGTCCTCTTTCATCATTTACTTTGTTGTACTGAAACGTATGCAGGTCTAATGGTGATTAAGTAACAACGCAAATGTTTCAAGTCAAATAATGTTAGACATGTGTTGAAATCTTGAGTATAAATACACTACTGAAATGTATTTAATTCAATAGCTAATGCACAAATATGTTTTCTCTCTGTAATTGTTTCTCATTTTCTGAAATCAATCTGTTTAGATTGCAAGACATTTAGCAGCTGCAGCGACTACTGATTTAAAAAAAATATATATGTAAGTGCTTCCAGGTGTGTCAGTATTTGTACAGTTGCATCAGGCACTTTTCAATCTTTTTTGTCTTAGCAGCGTTTCATTTGCACTTTTTAAGACTTTCTAACGATTCTAGAGTGCGTTGTTCTGTTCTGATATCAATGCATCTCGATAAAATCTCTATTTTCATGCACTGTATTTTCGCTTTTACATTTGTTGAATGTCACAATGTTCACTGTTCTCTTTAAAGTCTTTAATTTGTATATATTTGCTTTTTTTCGTTGTCTTTTTGTGTTGGGGAAACAGAAGTAAAGACGTGTTGAGTGTGCCTGAGAGAGTGAGATAAGAGTTGACTTAAACTGTTTTTCTATTATAATGTCTATTTGTTGTCCTGCTGTAATAATATGAGTGAAACTTGCTTTGAAAAACTAAAAATGGAAATAAAGTTGTCCATCTTTAAGGGAACGCGTGACTAGAATTAGGAGCCTCAACCACGCTTTTAGTTTTTTGGGTTTTCTTTTATCACACCATGAGTCAAGGCAAGTTTGCTGCCATGAATTATTAAGGTGCCTGCGGCCTCAGAGCACGTGTGATTTTACACAGTGGAAGCACCATTTCCTCCACTGATCAGATGTAATTTAGCTGTGAAGCAAAGCCTCTAAAAGACAATACGTTCAAAGCCAAGAGGTTTTTTTTTGGTTGTTTTTTTGTGTGTGTGAAAGATACAGCATATATTTTCTTATTGTATCTTCAGAATTGCATGTGTGAGCAGGATTTATGAGGTCAGATTTCCTCTTGGGTCACAAGGCTTCAAAAACCAAACCAGAGTGTGTTCAGAGATGCAAGAGAATATTAACCTCAGAGGGGAAATGCCTCAGAAGTTTTCTTGAACACTCCTGATCCGAAGAAACAGATCTCTTGCTGCTCTTGTTTAATATAGCAGCGCACGCATTCAGAGGCAATCAAGTGGAACGCATTTTCATAGGTTTGCATTTGATCTTGTTTGCTACATTATATAACTATTTCTTTTGATTACATGTTTGCC
>CAESWR010000853.1:253667-268295 GCA_903171835.1 Mullus surmuletus
ACACACACACACACACACACACACACACACACACACATACACATGATTTGATTTCCATTCACTCTGCCCCTGTCATTTAAAAAAATACAACACGTGCCCTTACAAACACGCAGCAGTATTCATCCCATATGTGGCTTCTGTGTTTTGTGCAGCTGACATGGATGCCGGCGAGGAACAAAACACCACCGCCAGCAGCAATGGGACTCCTCAGGCCAGCAGAACCTCTCGCCCGCCCCAGATTGCGCACATGTCTCTCTATGAGAGACAGGCTGTGCAGGTGAGAGAGAAATTTGTAGACGGCAGAAACATTTTTATCTGGCATTAAGTCTTTTTTTTTCACGTCAGTCAACAGTCAGTTAACAGCAGATATTTGTGTTTGTTTAGGCTCTGCAAGCACTGCAGAGACAGCCGAATGCGGCCCAGTACTTCCAGCAGCTCATGCTGCAGCAGCAGA
This sequence comes from Mullus surmuletus, assembly GCA_903171835.1. Taxonomy (NCBI): domain Eukaryota; kingdom Metazoa; phylum Chordata; class Actinopteri; order Syngnathiformes; family Mullidae; genus Mullus; species Mullus surmuletus. The sequence continues at coordinate 254,122 of CAESWR010000853.1, forward strand.
TCAACAGTGCCCAGCTCCACAACTTGGCTGCCGTGCAACAGGTAATGAAGATGATAATGTTATTACAAGTTGTGTTGAGCAGATTTATCAAAGCTCTATCTTAATTCATTTCCTTTAATCAGGCTACACTTGCAGCGAGTCGCCAGTCGAATACCCCAAGTAACAGCATTTCCCAGGCATCCACGACTGTAAGGCTCGCATTAATCTTATCGACTTGTTATGAAAGTTGGAAAGTAAACTTCAAACAGTGTGATTTTCCTTTTTTTTTTTCCCCCTTCAGGTCAACCTCAGCACGACGTCTGCTGGGGGAACCTTGACAAATCCTCGTCCCCACGGTCCAGCCACGTCTGCAACAACAACAGCTCTCAACCAGTCAGTGTTGCTGGGTGGAAACTCACCAGGACAGGGGCAAATGTATCTTAGGGTGAGTTTTAAAAAAAGTCACCCTTTCCCGTCTCAAGCTATAATCAAAGTTAATTATGCATATTGGACATATCAGATACTCAGCACATAGGTGTCATGTTTTCCTGTGTCTTTAGCCGTAGGAGTTGTTCACTTTAATATGTAGTATTTACAACATGAGTCATCAATCTTGCTACGCACACAGGTTAACCGTTCTCTCAGGACTCCCCTTGCCTCTCAGCTTATCTTCATGCCTGGTGGCACAGCAACAGCAACTGTCACAACTGTTGCTCAGACACAACCCCAACAACAGCAACAGCAACAGCAACAACAGCCACAGCAGGAAGCCGCCCCTGCCGCTGCCACAGCGCAGTCTGACAGCGATCAGGTTTGAGAATACCTACCTTCCTGTGATTGAAATGGTTATCGAATGCCAGACATTTCCTTACGCTTTTCCACTCGCTTCTTTCTTCGTACTCTAGGTGCAAAATCTGGCCCTACACTGTGCTTCAACTCCCAGAGCAGTTGCAATCAAGTCTGAGCTCCCAGAGAGGAAAGATGCTGCCAGCTTTCCCCTTGGTCAGCAGCAGCAGCAGACCTTCTCTCAGCCAGCTCAGCAGCAGCAAGTACAACCCCAGCAGCAACAGCAGATGGCCAAATCCAACTTTACCCAGCAGCCCCCAGCCAACACCATGACTGTCAAGACTGGAAATCAAGCTGCAATGACTGTTACTCCTGCCGTCTCCGTAGCACCTTCTGCTTCCTCCTCCCCAGCACTCCCTCTTTCCCAACTCCTCCTCTCCTCCTCTGCTGCGCCCGTGATCCTGGTGCCCACCTCCAACGTTACTACCTCCACCCAGGGTTACTCCATCGGCTCAGTGGCTCCAAAAGCTAACGTAAACACGCAGACTCTGGTGGTGCAGCCCCTGCAGCAGACCACCACCACCGCAGACAAAGGCCCCATACCCATCCAGCCCAAAACGGCGCAGGGGCACCGCTTGCCTGTGCAGCTGCCCCCGCGACACCCGCTCCCCATCCTCCCAGCGCCGCCTAGCAACAGTCAGGCCACCGCGGCGGGACACAACACTCCCCACATTCCCGTCCAGCTCGTGGGAGCCAGGCAGTGCATCGCAGGGAACGCGCAGGCCGTGGCTTTGGCGCAGACACGAAGCATCGCAGCCCAGGAGAACACAGCCGGAGGGAATGTTAACACGGTGTCCAACAATAGTGCTGCAGCGATGGTGAGCACACAGCGACACTACATGCTTTGTTTCCTATTTGTAGGCCTGCCATGATAAAAACCTTTGCTGGATGATATATTGACCCGCATATTATTGCTGATAAACAATATTATTGTCAACATTATTTTGAGATGATTTTTTAACTAGTGTAATGATGATATGGCATGATAATACATCCTTTAAAAAACAATAAACTATCATTTCTCAAGAGTATTTATCATTGTATTGGAATGTCAACAACTTTTCACAAGGCTCATTGTGTGTGTATGCTAGCGGCCCCGCCTCCCCCCAATGACACAAAGACTGGGTTGATTGACAGGAGTTTTTACTCCATTGATTCCGCTATGAACCCTCTTGACATGCAGCATGTTTGGTAGCGTGAGACAAGGAAAACAAACACGCATGCAAATGGCAATATATTGAGGCCGGCAAAATTTCCGGGTTTGTTGTCATTTATAGTGCGATTCATTGATTAATTGATTATTGTGAAGGGCCTACCTATTTGTTTCGTTTTTTCATGTTTTCATTTTTTCCCCCCAAATTCCATTAGACAAAGTCTACCAATGGCTCTCTGAAGAGAAAGTCTGAGAGTGATGCGCCCAACGAGATGTCGACGGAATCTTCAGACCATGCAATTATGAAAGATTCTGCCCCTCCCTTATCCCCCGCCCCGACAAAGGACTCAGGTATATCAGTCATCACCTCCAAATAAGGCGCTAATATTCATGGCAATACACAGCAATCAGACATTTCCAGTGAGATTTCTCCTTCTTTCTTTCTTTTTCCACCAGCCCCTCTTGTAGCAGCAGCCTTCTCGTCCCCTCCCACTCTGTCTCTGCCCCTGCCATTGTCACGAGGCGGGCACGGAGACAAAGACAGAGCACCCGTTCCCCAGGCAGTCGTCAAACCTCAAGTCCTCACTCATCTCATCGAGGGCTTCGTCATCCAGGAGGGAGCCGAGCCCTTCCCTGTGAGTAGCTTGTGCCCCCAGTGCACAGTTTACCTTAAATATGAGCTTTCTCTTACTGACAGGATTGCATGTATTCGATGCGACAGGTTGCCGGGCTCCTAAAAGACAGAGATTTTGCCCTGGTTGCCCGCGCAGAGAACGGACCTCCGTGTAAGTATTTGCGTAACATCCTTTTTACTTCTTAATTACTTGTTTTTTAATCAAATTCAATTTCATGTTTTCCCTATTCAGTGTTGAAATGTGAGTTCTGTGGAAGCATCGCACCTGCCAGCCAGTTCAGAGGGTCAAAGAGGTTCTGTTCAAACACTTGTGCTAAGCGGTTAGTTCTTCCATTTGCACCCCATATCATCTTGTTTCACCATTTGTTAAGATCACTGATGATACGATAATCAGTTGTTATATTTTCTGCAATGTCCTACTGACTAATGCGTGTGGGCATGCAGTTACAACGTAAGCTGCAGCCAACACTTCAAGACAAGCAGAGGGAGAAGCGGTGCAGGCCTGATGCCTTCTTCAGGAGCCACTGAGGGCTCCGGGAGACGCAAGGGGCCCACTCGCAGGAGCAGCTCTGACGCCAATAAGATGTCAACCCGGCATCTACCTGTTAAGGTAAAAAAAAAAAAAAGAAAAGCAAACAGCAGAACAAACCATCTACATATGATTAACTGAGGCACATACCAGAGAGTTTAAATGTCATTGTCATTCAGACTGGGCGTGTGAATGTTGATGTAAGCATTGTGTTGCGGATGTCGTTCCGAGTCACGGAAATGACTCTACAGTTGCAATGGCAAAAAGTAGAATCTGAGATTTATTTGCTCGGGCAGACGACAAGATGTAGCTGTCACTGTGATCACATGAGGAGTTTTGATGGTAGAAAGAAAAGTGAAAGTGATGACATGTTCAAGTAGTACCGTGAACATATGACAAGGCCGTGATGGAGCCAATAGGACATGTCATGTCTCATCCGAAGTATTTTTTTTCTCAGAATGGAGTGATTTTTGAGTTTTAAGGTCACCACCAAATCATGTGGTTAATTTCACATTGCTATATTTGAATCTTAGTGCCATTCGGAATCCAGCCGCTCAGAGGACATATCCAGCGATGGAGAGGACGAGGAGGACGACTCCCCGTCCCTTTCCCCGAGCTCTTCACACTCCTGCTCGCGAGCAGAGCACAGCGCCCCCCAGTCCGACAGCTCGGCGCCCGGCAGCCTCCCCATGGAGGGCGCCAACTTTCTCTCCGCCACTCCCGCTCAGTGGAGCGTGGAGGAAGTCTGCCGGTTTATCTCCTCGCTCCAAGGTCGGTGCTGTGCGATTATGCAAAAGTTACAACTCCCGTTTGTGTTCCCCAGTAACGTCTTTTTTTGTTTTCTCCGACAACCCCTTTGCTCTCGTGCCCAGGCTGCGAGGAGCTGGCCGCCCAGTTCCTGTCGCAGGAGATCGACGGGCAGGCTCTGATGCTGCTGCGGGAGGACCACCTCATCTCCACCATGAACATCAAGCTGGGCCCCGCCCTCAAGATCTGTGCCTCCATCAACAGCCTGCGCGAGTGAGGACCGTCGGTGCTTCGGGAGGGGCGGGGGACGCCAGGCTCGTTTTTTCTCATCAAAGACTTTTCACTGGACTCGATAAGTGATCTAATACCGAATATGCGGAGATGTTCAAGGACAGGCATGCTGGTGCTCTGTGGAGACACGGAGACGGGCAGTTTACATTCTGGACACCAATTTTGGAGATGTGTGTGTTTTATGCATACTGTTGCACGCGAGTGCCGAAGTGTCTGTACCAGTAGTGGGAGTTAGTGTTTGTCCGTGTGCCTGTCGCCGTCAGCTCAGACCTTCTTATGTATCTAAACTTTGCAGCTCCGCAAGCCTGCAGTAACCGGCGCTCAGGTTCTCTCACCAGAACAGCCGGACATTAACGAAACGTTGCCTTCTTTGCTGTATTTCAAAAGGTGCTTTAACTTTAGTGTTACAATGATTTAGGGTGATGTCAGCAGCAGTCCATGTCATTTAAATATTTTTAGTATTGTTTTTTTGTTTTGTTTTTTAACCATAGGCTTTCAATACAGGCTTCAATCAGTCAAAAAAGAAGAGGACACTCAAAAAGCCTGATACATTAATTAGTTCATTTTAGCAGTCACTAAAGTTTAGTTTTCTATTCTTTTCTTTTTCCATTTTGTACTACAATTGAAATATATTTTTTCACGTTTATGTAGTTTTTAGGAGCTTTAATCAACCTAACTACCTGATAATAGGTATACTCGTGGTTTCAAGGGCTGAGTGGGGTGATGCGGCGTGTCTGTATGCTTCAGTTCCACTTCCGGCGTCCACTCAAAAATAAGTCGCGCCACACATGTCATGATGGTTATTTATTCACATTTTTTTAGTCTTTGTAAACAGTTTGACTTTGAGAGACATCCATGCGAAGCAAACAGTGGGAGAGAGCATAACATCGACATTATTGCGTTCCTTCATTTCTAGCTGTCGTCCCACGACCTGTGTTACATTACTTTAGCTTTGTGTCGCAAACAAGAGATGTAAACCATCATATACTGACAGAAGCGACTACACGCTCAAGATGTAGTTGCTATTCATTGGTCAAGTTTACACACCTAAATATGTTCTAGAAATAACTGGTTGTATTTCCCCAAATATAAATATTTTCAGTAAATAGAGTTTTCTTATTATTTCAGAGCTGTGGAAACCTCAAAGAGCAATATATATTATTCTTTCATTTTATAAAGAGAATTTGGAAGACTTGTTGAAGCTGAAACTCACCATACGAGTGCACCACTGGGGCATTCGAATATTTTTTCTGGCGGTTAAAACACAGTGTAGCTGTTGGTTTCTCCATATCCTGCTTCTTGCAGGTACTGCTCAATATTTATAGTCCCAGGCACTTTAAGAACTTTGTCTGAGGCACTCCGCTCTCCTGAGAGGAGCTTGTTGCCCAGTTCAACCATTGAGGGTCGATCCTGCTCCTTCCACTGGCAGCAGCCCTTAATGATGGAGTATCTGTGAAGGAGAGAATGTTTAGGCTCTCACTCTAAGGCTCTCTGAAGGATGAGTGCGGTGTGCAGAGGATGCTTACAGCGCATTGGAGCAGTGGGGGGGCTTTTTCAGTACTTTCCCTCGTTGATGGAACTGCAGAAGCTCCTTTACGGGGATTTCCGCGAATGGAGCTTCCCCTGGGGAGAAAATGATGCACGTCATGTAAGTCAGCTGTAGGGGATATCAAATATTCTGAATGTTTCAGACCTTTCTTTCAAGTGACCTGCAGGGACCCTTTTTACGATAAGTACAGATATTTTGATTGAGTTTGCATTCAGATCAAACCAGGACAACTTTGCAATGTTTTAGTGAAAATTAGGAGTTGGGAGTCTGCTTACCCAGTGTTGCCATTTCATACAGTAAGACTCCATATGACCAGCTGGAGAAAGAGACATGCATTCAGTTGGATACTTTAATTCAGTGATTAAAGGGAACATCAACAACTGACGACACTCACATGTCGCTGCTCGGAGCAGCGGCCTTCTTGGCTAATATCTCGGGGGCCTGCCATTTCCTCATGCTGGGATCGTCCCTCTGAGTGGCTCCCTGGTTCTTCCTGTTGAAGACCCCGTGCAGCCCCCAGAGCTTGGCCGTGAACTCCCGGCTGATCAGCACGCTGCGCGCTCTGACATTTCCGTGGAGCAGGTCTTTGCTGTGAAGAAACTCCTGATCGTCCAAACAAGATAAAAGAAATTTAGGGGTGAAAAATCGCAACACTAGTAAACTTCAGCTACATATTAGTGGATGCACTGATCCTATAAAAATTCATTTTGGGGATTGTCTCTTTTTTAAAATCCTAAAATCGCAGTGATTTTAACGTACAAATATTTCGATTTCAGATTTTCCTTCTGAAATGAATGGGTCACGATTTGCTGCAGTTACTGAGTGCTGGTAGCTGATTTGACAGTCAAACATGAGGTGAACAGTGAGGCATATGTAACCTTTCTCAGCATACTAACCAGCGCTGATGCCACCTGCTTTGCCATTGTAAATATTCTCCTCTCGGTCATCTCGCTCTGGGGTTCCTTATTTTCCTGAAAACAAATAATGCGGACGCAATCATTCTCTGCTTGTCTATTTTTGTTTCTTTTTTTTACTATGAGTTTGCAGGTCGAGGCCCGGACCCACCTGCCTGCACTGCCAAAGGAAACTGAGCAAGTCTCTGTTCTCCAGCTCCTCCACAACTGTAACCAGAGGGGCTCGCAAGGAGACCACCCCCAGGAGCTCCGGCAGGAACGGATGAGGTCCGAGCTGGGAGAGGAAGGACGCGAAACCCAGGAAGTTGTGTCTTTCTGTGGCGTCGGCAGAGTCTGTAAGGTGCATGACAAGAAAAAAAAGATATTTATGTCCGCCCAGGTGTTTTTCAGAGACACACTTGATACGTGAAGAGAAGATTTCCTTGTTCTCACCATTCAGCACCCGTAGCACCACATTCCTGTTTTCCATGCGAGCCCTGTAGAGGGACACGCTGGAGTCGGTGCGCAGGGAGAAGGCGGGGGTCAGAGCAGAGACCCAGTTGAAGGACTCAGGGAGCCTCTGGCGGGGCAGCTCTCTGGGCTGGGCAATGGGGGTGAAACTGGGCGTGAAGGTCTCCACCGAGGCTGGGACCAGGAGATGGCTTGTAGAATTGGAGTGGTTTTTGGACGGGAACGAGTTTGGGGGGTGGAAGGTGGAGTAGGAATTGGGCATGTCCAATGCGATGCTTTCATGCTCCAAGACGTTGATACCCGGCGGAGCTGATCAGAGGCAAGGGAGGGAGAGAGAATCAAAAAGCGATGCAGGAGAATTATTAGAATGAGACTGATCAACAAGTTTTAGTTTGATGATGCAAAAGAACCAGCCGAAACAAAATGGATTAGAATTTTTGAAAGGATTGATTGTGTCAATGGTGGATCTAAATCAGGGTTTACCACACCTGGTCATGTTCTAGGAATGAAATAGGCTGTTATGCTGCTGATCGCACACAAAGACAAATAATACACTGCTTTACAAGTGTATTCTTTCCTGCAAAATCACCAAATTTCCTAGGTATGTCAAAAAACTCAGAGAAATAGCTGTGAAATAAGATATTTCTACTTCACTGCATTACAGGTGTATTTTTTCCTGCAAATTTACCCAATTTCCTAGGCATGACCAAAAAAATGATAGAAATAGCAGCCAAACAGTGAAAAATTCAAATGTGAAATAATTATCCCAAAAAAAGGATTTCATTAGTTTGAATCTTGATTAACATATCATTTCTCCACTCTCGTACCATCTATGCCGTGCAGGACCCTCCTTTGGGTCGACTTGGACGCCTTCGAACGGAGGCGGTCGACCCGCTCTGGGCAGTACCGCAGCAGGAGAATGAAGATCCAGGTCACCAGGAAGCTGGCCAGCAGCAAGGTGGGAACAATGATCACTTCCTGCTCGTACACACGGATCTCTGCAAAACACGGGCACAAGGAATAGCTCATTAGTGCCCTGCTTACGTATTTGCTCATGGTTTTCACTCCATCCGTCTCTCAACTGAAGCACATATCTTCAAACTGAATAAATATTGTTTCAGGTGGAATGTTGACCTACATCAGGGTAAATACCCAACTCACCACAGATTGTATCATCTGGCTTGCACTGGGTGTCTGCATTTGATAATGACGACATCCTGCCAGAGGAGAGAAAGGGACAATAACATTGAAAAAAAGAAAGAAAGAAAAAGAGTAGATTTTTGTCACAGATAAGACATGTTCTATTTATCTTTGGTTGTGTTCATAGTTGTTTTTACTTCGTTATATAATATTTGCGATTATTCATCAGATTTAATGGGTTTTTGTTCTGCAGTCTGCTGCAGATTCTTGGAATAGTAACACGACTCTGCCATGTAAGCAGGATGGGAAGGTGCCGGTGCACCTGTGTAACTGAGACCGGCAACTTCAGAGACACGTCTGTCTGTGCCAAACCTCTCAGCCAAACGGATAAAACACATGCATTTCTTCTTATTAGCAGATATTGCTTTTGTTTTGTTTGGTGCTTTCTTTACCCTGATCAGTTCTGACTCATAAAAGTTTATAAAAGCTTATTTGATGCAGTGATGAAACTTGAGCCATTTCAACCACAACACACGCCTTTGGCAACAGCTGTGCACTGACTCCAAGCATCACACGCATACAGTTGTGGACTTATATGTGAATTCAAAGCTTTAGACATAAGGACACCATACAAGAAAGCTGTAGCTTGTCACATGATCGTCTTTTTACGTCAGATGGGAGCCTGTCTAAACCTGTAAATCTGCATTTTTGGAGCCATTAATGCCACTGTTGCTCCCCACACCCACTCAGAAAACAATAAGCGGCAGAACTGAACCGGCTTGTCGAGGGCAATATTGAACATCAGTGACAGAAAGCTGTAAATAAACGAGGATCTTGAGTTCATATGACTGTAAAACAGGTGCGCTCACCTCATAGCTTTACATCAGGTGCAATTAAAATATGTCCTTACCTGTCCTTCTTTTGTTGTCTTCAAATTCCCTCCAGATTATTGCTATTGCCAGCTCATTTTCCCCCCCTTCTTCAGAGTCAGACACATCCTTTTCGGCTGAATGTCGAGTGCAGATTCAGCTCCACTCTTCACGTCTCCATTCTCTTGTTTTTCCTCTGTCACTCTCAGGGGATCAATGTGCAGCTCCTCTGTTTGTCTACGTTCCACCTTCAGTGTTTTCTTAGCTCCACCCAACTCTACCTGTGCCTTATCTCCCTCCTGCCTCCCACTATCCCTTCCTCCTTCCTTCACCCTGTCACAGTCAAAGTGCTAATTCACCTCTGTGATGTCAGATTTATGGTAATTGTCTGTTGTGCCCTGCCCTCTTCCCGGGAGTTTGTCGCTACGCCGCTCTGTGATCTCCTTCTTTTTTTTGTGGTAACTCGTAGGCCAACATATGACAGCACCTTCAAGCCCAGCCTTTCTTTTCTTTTGTCCGGAGAAAACTGGTCCTGCCGCTCCTTGTAATTTTTAGTCCCTGGGCCTTTTGTTTAGAATGTTTGGCCCTCATTGCTTAGAAACTTGTATAGCAAGCTTTGCCGTCCCTTGTGTATTTAGCCAGCTCTGATCCGTTTCTCTTCAGGCACAGGCACCAAAAAAACAAACGTTCCAAAAAATTTGATGTCTACGTATATTAAAAATAAATAAATACATAGAAAAAGCCATAAATTATCCTCCAGTAGTGATGTGAAGCAGGTGATATGACATATGAAATGTCTTTCCCAGCCATTCCATTCCAGGATTTCAGAGGGTGAGTCTGCATCTCTGCCCACATTAGGAAAGAGGATAATGATACCCTGGAGAGCCTATCAGTCCACCGCAATGCAAATACAGGCAAGAGGAAGCAGCAAAACTATTGTCACACCTGTGGCCAATACAGTTACCAGTCCACCCAGTCTGAAGACATACACACTGTGAGGTACAACAGAGGTTTGAACTTGGGAGACTCTTAAGTGAGGTCTTTCCAGCAAGGGAAGGGACAGTAATGGAATCAGTACAATAGTTAATGATAAAATGCACAACAACTGATATTTATCAATTCATTCACTATGTTGGCAGGCTTTACAGCTGTTTGGAATGTTTGACATCCAACAGCACAATCTGTCCGTCCAGTGTGACAGTGGCGGCATGGCTAAAAATAGTCTTATCTTTCCGCAACACATATAGTGTTGTAGAATCCAGATGGTGCAACTTCAAGAAAAAAGAGGAAAGACTTCATTTGTTAATGCTTTAATGCTTAATGTGTAGTACAATGGTTTTATATGACACTATTTACACTGCTGATTTGATATTATAACCAAGCGAAGTATCCACTGCGTCCAAGGTTAAATGACAATGCTCTTGGGAAAATTAAAGAGATAACAAAAAGATCAGATACAATTCAGTAAGAACACAGCGGTGTTTGAAGGCAGCTTCCGTCTCAGAGTTTCGCACCGGATTTTTGCGGCTGAGGTCCGAGCCACTTCTCCCCTGAATATAAATAAAACAGAAAACATAAATAAGCTGCAGACACCAGCTGATAAGTCTGCCAGCTGATTTCAGTTTCCCGTGCTGTGCGCTGCCTGTGACAACTGATTGGTAACAGGGGGTGTCAGCCCTGTGTGACAAAAGTTTGTACGCAAAACTGGAGTGGTGGGAACTTGGTGGGAAGATTGGGTGGATAATTAGAGACAGTGAGAGATGTAAATGACAATGAAAGCTGAGGGGGACGCTGTGCACGCTTCCCTCCCTAGCGTCATTTCTCTCGACTTGGCACCTGTTTTTACTTTTAGCCACAGTGTCAATAAATCATTAACGGAGGCAGCTTGTTAAAAAGCAATCTGTTGACATAAATAAAGACTGAATAATGCCAATGCCAGGCAATGGATAGACTTGATACATATTAAATAACAATTGGCAGGCGTGCTACTGGAACCGATCACAGTAACACGATTAAAACATAATTACTTTTGTCTATAAAAGAAAATCATTGCTTACTAGCCGATTCTGATTAACAACACAAATAATTCCATGAATCATTACTGTTGTGTTTGCTCTGAGAATTATACTGGCTACAAAAACTGGCTGATACAGCAATTTACATTTTTTGTGGTCTAAAACAAAGGAAAACTGAGATTATAGACATTGCAATCTGTATTTTCAATGCTAAAATTGTCAATGCTACTGAAATCCGCATCCCGTTTCATCATAAGATGAAAAGAAAAAAAAAAGTATAAAATATAATGTATGTAGTAAGTTAGTGTTCGTCCAATTGTGACAATAATAAAACATTGTTTCCTACCGATGCAGTGGGCCATAAGCTCAAATCTGTCTGACCCAAAAAACATCATCTCATCTCCATTCACGTGGCACAACATCATGGGGAAGCCAAACGCCTGTAAAGAGTCAGGAGCAGAATGTTGTTCAGCACGCTGCAACGTCACGTCCCACTCCTCAATTTGCAGCGAGAGCCTGAAAAACCACTGACCCCACGATCAAGCGCAACCTGCGTTGAGCTTTTCAGTTTCTCTTTGATTTCCTTTGAGATGCACAGCTCCTGCAGCTCTTTAATCTCGCTCTCGGCTAATCCTGCTTTCATTGCTGCCTGGAAATAAAGAAAAGTCGGGAATGTTAACAAGCCTCCTTTATCACTATCAATGGCTTTAGTGCTCTCAGATCTAGCTGGTCTGGAGTCTGCCGTCTGTACCTCACGCAGCGACGCCGGCTCAGTGATGTCCTTGTCTTCGCTCCAGATCCGTCTCCACAGTTCCCGTGACACCTGCTCCACCTTTGAGTCTCCACCGGTCTCCCTTTCCTGCACTGCTGCCACAAACCGCATGGCAGACAGGGAGCCTGCGGAGAGGAAACGTAAACTCTCCCTGATAAGTCTTCATTTTCTTATCTAATCCTGCAGTAAGTAGAGACAGTTGAGGTTCCTGTAGTTGTCTGAAGAGAGCTCTGGTAAAGTATCAATGCAATAGCAAAGACACAGGGGTGGACCTGGAGTCTCCTTATGAAAAAATGCATCTCCCATTTATAAAATGCATGCAAACACAGCTTTGACAAGTGTGCAGGGCTTGATGCAACAGCAATTGTCAAATCACTGCATCAAGACGGTTTCATTAAACGATTTGAAACTGGTCACACGGTCTTAGCCACTATAATGATTGGCGTATTTTCACACCAAAAGACCCAAATATCTCCCAAAATGTGACAATTTCACCTGAAACTATTCTTCTTCAGTGCATTAACCTCTATGACAGGACCAGGATCAGTATGAATGATCTACAGAGAGTGGGAAGTACATAAGATTGTAAATGTAAAATGTGAAGTACCTTTTTTGAACATGGCCTCAAAGGGGTCAGATGGAGCCTGCAGAGGAACATCAAAGTACTCTGCAAGGCGGTGCAGGTCCTTGGTCATATACATGAACTTGTTGGGGACCACTCCGGGGGGCTTGTTGCCTGCTCGTGGAAGAGGAATACAACGTGACATAAACACGCATTTCGGCCATGCATCAGGTTCTGTGATGGTGCTGCTGTTTACCTGAGCCTTGCATGACGCCCCCGAGAAAAGCAGGACGCAGTTTGAGGTCGATGTTCCACACGTTCCTGTATCGACACATCACCTGCGAGACCCAGAACCAGCCGGGTTTGACGTGTTCAAACACAAACACAGACGTGAAGGTGCAAACAAACCTCGAAGGCGAGCCAGGAGTACGGAGAGACCACATCGTAGAAGATCTCGACCACCTTCCTGGACGTCATCTTCGGAGTCTGACGATGAGCTGCTCAGTGTGGCAAAGTTCAGTGGCTGTGACGTCACCGCTGGGTTTGACGCGTGGGAAGCTTTCCTTGACTTTAGCGGTGCTTAAAGTGCTTTATATTTGTATAAAACGATACTTTTCATTGCGTGCCACGTTTGTAAAATGTTAAAGTCGCGTTTTCTTGCTGTTTGACAAAACTTTGTGCAAGCTACAGTCTGCTAGATGCGTCTTCTTCGTCTGTTTATTGGTAGCGGTACAGCGCGGAGGATGCATTACCGCCACCTACTGGCGAGTAGGCGAAGCAGCGCCACCGCAGCTCATACTGTATGCTGGGATGAATGAAGTACATGATCATTTCTTTGATTATTAGACATCAACATGTCTCTCAAATAGATTTACTAAAAGCTATCATTATTTATCCTCAACCAGGAAGGAATTATCACTAAGTTGTTGCACTAATATTTTAAAACCTCAGTGATTTTAATGGTGCAGTTAATCAAAAACAAGTCGTTTCCCTTGGTAATATTTTGGTTCACACTGTTGTTTCGTTTAAGCCGCTGTTCACCACATCTGACTCCTGTAAATGAATCATTAATTGAAGCAAAGCTATTTTTAGAATGGCATACAAACAGAGTCAATAGATCCTGTCTTTCTTGACATTTTTATATAACTGAAATACAATTCAGTTGCGCTATGACAATAAAATAATTATATCTGCGGTCAAAATTGTTTACTTTTACATTCTATTTACATAAAAGCGTCTGCACGGATAAAAAGACAAACACATAGGCTAGCAATGGCTATTTGTATGTTAGCATTTCAAATATACAAAGGGATATTCTATGTCTCCTCTTGAGGACTTGCTTTATCTTTGACTTCAGTTGGTCCCAAACCGTCAGAGATTGTCCCTGGAGATTTGTCGCTGAAAAAAACAAAAAAAAACAAAACCCTCACACAGTTAGATATATTACAATCCATGAGAAGACCATTTTATCTCTTTCTAACAGTCTTACCTCTCTCCATCTTTCTCTGTCTGCAAAGGAAAATTGAAAATAATATCAGCTAGATACTTTTTAAATCGAGGTAGAGATTTTTTTCTTTTTTTCTCTCTAAGAGTTTTCATCTCCTTTTTACCTTTGTCTTCTGTGAACTGCCACCAATCTTTCTGGGTACCCCGAGAGTTTCAAATGAATGGCTCCGTACTCTGATCGCTCTCTGATAACAGATCCAGAGGAGAAATTGAGCTGA
>CAESWR010000853.1:268646-282417 GCA_903171835.1 Mullus surmuletus
TTATTTACGCCTGTGTTTTTCCAGCTATGACACTTCAAAGTGTCTTCTATGTAGACCTTTTGTGGGTAATGAGGCTATAGGCCAAATGTACAGTAATATTGCGTCAGAAACATTGGAGTACACAACAGGCGCATTAGGGTTCATTCTCTGTTTTGTAATTGGATTTCTGACAGAAAGGCCCCCTGAGCGAATATTTAACATGCGTGCAACATTGTGAAAGGTAGCATTTTTTAATATATTAACCAGCATGTTTCCTAAACCCAGCAAGTGGTTTTTGGTTGCCATGCCTAAACGCAGTAGAAGAATAAGATTGGTAAGTCACCGAAATTTCGACATACGTTTGTTTCAACATAATGATTCGTCTGTAACCACAGTTTACTGGATAATCTCTTAATCCACACCCAGTTCCTTAAATAGAGAATTCTCCTGCTTTCTACTTCTCCTTACTTCCTAAAGCCTTCCCTGTAGAGGATAGGCAGCCAGGAGAAGCATCCCTATCAATGCCCGGTGGAACGACAACACACAAGACGCTTCGACATTCTCTTGTTTACATATTGGTTGCACTGTCTCTTACATCTGTGAAGATGGGAGGATCTGGGAGGACTGGACCAAAGGGTGGAACATCCTCCCTGGCTGTGACTGAGAGCTGCAAAAAAGATAGAGTCGAAGCTTTAGAAAACAGATCAAAGGTCGCCCCCCCCCCTGCCCCCCCCCAGAACACGACACGAGAGAGACACTGCATTCCCCCCCACCTGGTACCCAGTTTCACCAGTCTCCACTCTCTGAATCCTTCGTACAACCAGGAAGCAGTGCAGGAAGTGGGATTTGATTACATCAGATAGGAAAGATGTCTTGCCTTCCTGGTAGACCAGTGCTACAATGTCATTGCCAATGTGCCTTTTTCGTTGTAACTGCGGAATGACAATGACAAGGAGACGGAGAAATGAACTGTGTCAGATTCAGAGAAACTGTGACTCATAGGGGTCCAATAAAGTCGTACACCAGCTGACCTGCTGTGGGTCACCATCTGTAAAAGGCAGCTTGGTTGCAACATGGAACATGATTTCTCTGCCATGAAAGGAAGTGTAGATTGCTTCACTTCCCGTCTGGCCGTGACAGACATCCAGACCACCTCTGAAGCTAAGAGGTTTTGGACAAGAAATGGTGTGATTTTACACATTGTGTGCGTTATGTCTGCATTTTAATCACTTACCCAGTAGGTTACTTACCCCGTGAATCCTTGCAGTTGAACCGTATCTCCCAAAATAGACAGGAAGTCAATAAACTCCTCACTTTCCTCATTGTTGCTCAGTATGTCCTCTTCGCTGAACTAGAGAAAGATGGATGACGTCGGAGAGGGAGCGGTTATGATAAGGTGCCATATTTCAGACATATTTATGGATGCGGAACATAAGAATAAAGCCCCCGCTCGTTACCTGCCTGTCCTTTTGGTACAGTACGCCAAACTTGAAATTAGGAGACACCCTGTGTTCGTCGAATGCAGTGATTAGCTCTGGAGCCTGAGGGCGGAATCAACAGCGGCGCAAAATAAACAGTCATTATTTTATACTTGCAGGGTAATTGTATTGCAGTACCTTGAGGTAGCTGACAACTTCAAACTTTGAGACCGCCACTCTGTCGCAAAGCATCTGGAAAGAGTAGAAGTAGAATTCTTCTCATTATTAACTGCATTCATTCATTTTTGTACACTCGTAGCCTATGTAAAATAAATAGTGAAATCAAAGCTGTGCCGGTAGATGTATTTGCAGTATATCTGTCCGGGTGGCATACAGTATAGCACTGCAACTTTTGCATAAGTCTAAATGTGCTTTTTCCACCAATGCAGACTAGTATTTAGAGAATCAAATAGTTCTGTACCTTTGCTAATTCGACTGCAGACGGGATGTTGGGGAACAGAGACATAGAGAAAACTCCATGCATCGAAGACTCCTTCATTCTGCGAGACAAAAGACAATATCTCTATAATGTGGTAGGATGTGATGTTTTGGGGGAAAATAATTATTTACTTAATTATTCATATGTACAGTTTGTGCGGTGAGCATTGATTTCAACCTTAATATTACTCTTAGTTTGTTCTCCTCTTCCTCAAGACACACAGACAGAACCAGCGGCCCTAAAGAAGGATCAACTGCTGTGAAGGAATGATGATACTGGAATAGGAGAAAAAGGGAACATGATCTCTTTGACATGTCACAGTTGTTATTAGACTGAGCGAAATAAAGGCCACCAACTCTAAATCGGAAGAAATCATGGTAGATTTTGGCCTCGGCGTCTCGTTCCATGACGTCGTAGCTCTCCGGATCGAAGTCATGAGTGGAGGAGGTGGGACTGGCATCTACAAGCTTCTCCAAAGGTGGGTCTAACCAGTAGCCCCCAAGCTTTGACGGAAGGATGAGTGGCAGCTCTCCGCTTATTGTCAAAAGCCGAGACTAAAAACAGACACAGAGCAGCATCTCATCGTGGCGCTGAGGGTCTGTATGCCGATAATGGACTTGTATTGTTTGGGGAAAACACATTTTACGGTGTGCGCAGAAAGGTCATTGTCAACACGTGGGATCATACCTGTTAAGGAGGCTGTATTTTTTATCGGACTAACCTTCAGAGGGAGAGGGAACTCACACCGCTGTTCATCGATCCTGCTGCCCTGGTGGACAAAAGGAACACTGATGATAAAAACTTCAGCTGGATGCACATACTGTGGATCAATCGCAACACAACTCACCTGCAGTTTTTCAATAATTTCAAACAGCTCTGTCTCCTGATTAGACATGTCAGAGAGAGTTGGACAGAGGATGAGACAAGGGGGGATGGGGGGGGTGGGAGAGAGACATGACAAACGCTTCAGTCAGAAAGGGAAATGGATTCGTCAGAACTGCAGCACGTCCGAGACATTAAACGTTTGCAATTAAAACGAGACTGGAAGGTGACCGCTGAGCAGATAATGATACCACCCTTTGGTTGCTGCTGGCCGAGAGGACCGGCTTGCTCCCACTGATAGGAGAGTCCAAAATCTCCAGTAGGTTGTCCTCTGCAGATTCAGGTCTGCGGCAACAGGTTAAGTTTTGTCAGTGCTTGTTCATGATCTCACAGTTGGGAGTGTGACCTTACAGTTGCTTCACGCCGCAATAAAAGGAAAAAACATGACGCCTCACCTTATCTCATTGCCACATGTGAATTTGTCCACACTGCAAACAAGGAAGTGAGAAATCCTCAGAAAAGAGACAGAACAACTTATTTGGGACAGATTTCTGAAACAAAGCCTTTGATTCGCTACATGTAGCAACTCAAAGGATTTTATTCATGTCTTCATATGACATAAATAATGTTTTTACTCACCCTCCGTATGCCCCAAAAGTGAAACTTCTCTTTCTGGAAAAAGATATGTCCTCTCTGTTTTCTCTCTCCATGGCTTGGGTGTCACTGCGAGTGTTTGCACATGCTACAGAGTCAATCAGGGCTGGCTAAGGTTGAATTAATTCACTCTATCATTCTGTCACTCCTCCTCTCTGCCCCCTGCCTCTCACTCATTTAAGCTTCCCTTTCCTCCCCCTGCCCTGCTGTCAAGCCAGAAAGGCAGAGTTAACCCACTCATGGTCACAGGTACAGAAAATACCACAACCTATGAAAACAGGACACGGCCGGGCTCCCTCGTACCATCGATCCTCACGCTCGAATAAACGCTCGGTGTGCTTTCTCAGAGCAGCTGATCTCGGAGGCAGACTTGTAAATAAATAAAGAAACGGGCGAGACATTTTCTCCCGGACCTGTTACCCTTTGAGTGAGAAGGGATCATCAATTATTGACGGCACACACAGTGAGGGTGAGGAGATAGACAGCAGGGGTCAGCGCAGTCAGGCCCGAGGATGGGTGCAGAGGGAGGAGAGAGAAAGAAAGAATGAAAGAAAGAGAAAAGAGGGGGGGGAAAGGGTGCAGAGAGAGACAGAATGTGAAAGTGCACACTGTAACTGCCTCCCACATTATTTATTTTTCATTATTTAAATATCTTAGTTAAAAAGTTTTCGAGGTCCACATTGATGAAACTGCTGAAAGGGAACTTCCGTGTAAAAAGACTGAGCTCTACGTTTTGCTGATGATTCATGTGATTAAATCTGTTCTCTGAATAACACTTTTTATACTTCTTTACTGAAACACTCCGCAGTTCCCTTAAGCATAATCTGTATTACTGTCAGCCTTTATAAGAATCTGCTTTAAACTAGGTTTTTTTTTAGTTTTTTTTAATTGATGCTCTCTTTTCAATCTTTTCATTGTCTGCAAAAATAAAAGCTCTTCTTTTGCAAAGCTTTTTATTTATTTATTTTATTCTTTTTACCAAATACGGACTCCTTTTGAATTCACCTCAGTCTATCGGTTTAATTCTCATGATGAAGTGCATATTGACTTTGTTTTCAGATGTTTTTGCAGACACTTCATGTAATGACTATATACTGTGTACAGCACTGGCTCCTAATGTATGCATAATATATGCTCCCTCCGCCTCCCCACACTCACCCAATAACATTTGACCCGTGTCATGTTAAACAGCCCGCCATTAGGCGTCTCTTTGTGCCTATCTCCAACCCGCCTCTTATCAATTGGTTACTTATTTATAGAAAAGAGTTTTAAATTCAAAATTCCCTTCCATCCAGCCTTATCTACTTGTTTTTTACAGCGGGCGGAGCCTCGCGTGTAAGAAGCCTGGCGATTGGCTCCTGAATACGCCGCTCACACTCCTCACGTGCGCATTGGTCGGTAGTAGCGCAGGGGGAGCGTGAAGTCCCGCCCACTTTTCCTGCAACACGGCAGACCCGCGGAAGTTGGACTGAGCGGAGGGATGTCGTTGTTTTGCGTCGGAATAGTGTGAAATAAAGTCGATACTTCTTTCCCCGCGGCGTTGTTGCTCTGCTACAGACAAACAACAACAGACAACAGGTGAGCTCGGAAACAACAACAGTTCGCTCCAAAAGTGGAGGGTCTTTCGAACTTTGCTAGCTAGCTCGTTACTCCTAATTAGCCGTCAGTGCTTTGCAGCTTTGTTTCCCTCCTTTGCAGCAACACAGAACCATAATTCTGACACAGCCGAGTTCCTTCGTCACTGTTCGGGGTTTCTAATCACGTAGATCCGCGTCGCTGAGCTCGCAATGTCGGTGGTCTTCGTTACGGCAAGCGGGAAGCCGTTCACGCGACGTTCGCCTTATTCCAGCGCTATAGGTGTTCGGTCACGTGACCCCCGGGCCGCTCAGCGTCCCGTTGTTTACACTCTCTGACGCTCATGTGCTTTTGTCTCTCCTCAGCTGGTTGACGCACGATGCTGGTGTGCGGCATGTTGGACCGGGACAGGAAGACTCTGCGCAAGAGCTCCATTGCTCTGTGCAAGGAGATGGTGGTGGACGAGCTGTTTGTGCAGTATCTCCAAGCAGACAGCATCCTGACTGAGAACATGGCAGAGCAGGTCATGGTGTGTTATATAAGTGGTTGACGAGCGCTCTGCAGGTTTTCACAGCCTTGTGATTGCAGGAAAAATACAAGTTTGAGTTGTTTTGGATGCAGATTTAAGTGTGCAAAAATGAATGCACACCTGTACTTTTACAAATGGATGAGAAACCAACAAATGTCCTATATTTCTTAAAGGTTTCTCTTGGTATCATATAGATAGATGGATAGATATAGTTTATTGATCCCAAGTTGGGAAATGTTTGCGTAGCAGCAGCATTACACACAGAGACAATGACAACCTATGACATAAAAACACAAACCTATTAAGCAATAGCAATATTAAACCAAACAATAAGTCAAATGAAAACATTCATTACAGGACATGAAAGATCACGAGATGGCAAATGTTAAAAAGTGTCACACGACATTGAGGTACAGAATGAAAAAATGCATACTCAGCCGATGAACAGAAACCAGAAAGGTACATTCTAGGCAATTCCATTCCAGTTAGTCGGTGAGTTGAGAAAAGAGTGTATGTGAAAATATTTTTAGGGTTTTCGGGTTTAACAACATCACTTTAGAGGAGAGGCAGGAAATGATCTGCATAGATTGTACTGAGAAGGATGTTTCTCATTGTAAATTGATGAGGATGTGCAACAAGGTAGCAGAATAAAAAAAAAAAAGAAACGCAGTTAGTTATTGATCTTGTGTAGTGCCTCTCATGGTTTCTAACTAACTCTGCTTTGTTCCAGGTAAAGACAACATCTCAGCAGCGGAACTGGTTTTTGCTCAAGCTCTTGCCGAAGCGAGGGCCCAGAGCCTTCAGCAGCTTCTGCTCTGCTCTGAAAGAAACTGAGCAGCAACACCTGTATGATCTGCTCACACAGTCACCAGAGAATGTTGGGGTGAGTGGGTCCGTGATCTAACTTCAGCACACATATCTGCCAGACCTGGGGCAGGTTCTTAGACTGTTTTTTTTTTGCTTTCAGAGTATTCACTCAGAGGAAGAGCCAGAGAGCGAGGCAGGGTGGCATAGGGCACAGACAACAGAAAACAAGAGAGAGGTGAGAGAAACTACGGTAATGCTTTCAAGACTGCTAAACAAACACAGGTGTGCCATCCTCAACTTCAACCCCATAAAATACAGATACCTTTGAATTTTCCAGGAGGTTATTCCCTCCAGCTCTCTTCAGACATCTTCTGTAAACAAAGAACAAATGGCTGAGTTTAGCAGCACCTCATTGCGGCCAGTTCGAGCCTCAGCTACTTGCCAGTGCTCCAAGTCATCACCCACAGGATTGACCCCAGTTAGGGAGGCAGGCTGAAACAAAGAAAGACGGAGGAGGAAGACAACAGCACCATGATAACTGCGCAGAATCACATATGTTGGAGCTGAAACGCTCATGCATCCCGTGTTGGATATCCATATGGACTGCTGGGGTGTTCAAACATCAGGCAGGAGATTCCCCAATAGTTGAGTTATGATAGCAGTTGTCATTTTCTCATAATAAGCAACAGCTGTTGCTGCTGCCACAGCAGAGGACGATCTGCCTGTGATGTTTTGTGCTGAGCGGCTAATGATTTGACATTAATAGAAGCATAATTCTTAATTACAGAGGTATGCTGACTCCTCTCTTCCACTTTCGACCCAGGAGGATATTGCTGCCAAAAGAGCAAGGACACATGGTGAGTGGGATTTAGCTGAGATTTGCATAAATGGATAAAATTGGTTTCTGTGTCCATTGTTGTCAGTATTTTTTTCGGTTTCCATGGAGTAGGCCGGGTGTAGTCTAAGGGCAAATGGTTCAACCGATGTCTAATTTTTAGAACCAGATAATTGAATATACTTGAGCACAAAGCATCCCCTCATGAGCAGCAGCTGAAAAAGAGTAGCTGTAAAAGGCTTATTATACAATCTTCTCACGGAGGGGAGTACAGCCAGCGTTTCCTCTCTGACTGCACCTGCAGGCACCACGCCTCAAGAGTGACTCATTCACACAGTTGTTGTGCGAAGTTTGTTATTACTCACCTACTGGCCAGACACACAATTGTGTCCTTTTGTTGCACAATAGGTTTAATTACACACAGAGTTTAAGATTTAGATGTGATGTGTGTCTTTTTGTATTTGTTTTTCAGAGTCCATGGAGTGTAGCTTGGATGCAGACAGTCCCATCAACACACCTGTACTGGCATGCTCGCATGACTTCTACCTCTCCCACTACCAGCAGGTAACACGCGGTGTGTTTGCAAAAATATACTTTACCTTCTCTATCAACATTTTAGTTTTTTTGCATTAACATTTACTCAGTAGTGCACTCTGATCCATTATTTCCAATTCCCTGTCCTTCAGTCTTACAGAATTAAATCCTCCCCCCGGGGGTTGGCCCTGGTGATCAGCAATGTGAATTTTGACCCCTGCGCTGCACCCGACCTTGACCTCAGGAAAGGAGGCGAGGTCGACGAGGAGGTCCTCAGGAAGGTCTTTACAGAGCTGGACTACGTGGTGACAGTTCGCAGAGACCTCACCGCTCAGGTAACACACACCACGAGGCAGGGAGTGTGTATCTGCAGGATGGTGATTGAAAGAAATAAAAAAACCCACCTCCTGAATATTTCTTTCTTTAAGTGGTGGCCTGTTAGAGGAAATGTGCCCTTGTGCCAGATTTATTTGCTTAGCCTTTCTGTTTACTTGCTGAATACTGGTAACTGAGAGCGGCAGTGTTATCACAAAGAAAACACACTTTGCAATTTTAGTCATTCATAAAGACCGACTGCACCTTCTTGTTTTGGCAGGACATGAAAATGTGCATCGAGAATTTCTCCAGGCGCCCGGACCACCGGACAGTGGACAGCTGCGTGGTGTGTCTGCTGTCCCACGGAGTGGAGGGGGCCATTTACGGCACAGACGGACAGCTCCTGCAGGTCCGTTCCCCTTTCTAACTGCATATTGTCAAGACATTTAGAAGTAAACACGTCATCCCCTTTTACTAAACAAGTATTTAACAAGTATAATCATATTTCACCTGCAACCCCCGTGTGAATTTTCAGCTGGAGTGGGTGTTTGAGGCCTTCGACAACGCCCACTGTCCACTGCTACAGAACAAGCCGAAGATGTTTTTCATACAAGCCTGCAGAGGAGGTAAAAGCTCTTGAGCGGCAGGGGACTCGCACTCACACACGACGCTTCTCAATGGCTGCGTGACATCATTTTCATTAACTCCGACATCCCACATTGAGAGAGTGAGCGGCAAACCAACCGCCAGGGAATCGAGATGCTTGTTGTTGTCCGTAAGCATCAGCGCACCCGTTCACATTAAACGGCTGCAGATGCCATTTTCTCTTTTTCAAAATTTTCAGACCGTAGGTAAAGCATGATTGAAGCACGGAAGGTGTTAAGCTTTACACATCGCGCAAACAAGAAAAAAATACAAACGCCAGCCTGCTCCACATGTCCAGATGTTGCGTGCTGTCGCTGGAGCAAGCAGCCCAGGTGGCAGTTTCGCAGCTGTCCATTAATCACATATTTTCAGGTGTTGTCGCCGGCATTATAGTAAGACAAATGCCTTTTATTTCACAATAGATTTCAACTAAATCCCAGGCAATAATAATCCATAAACATGTAATTAATCTTTGACTTAAAAAGGCCCTCTGCTAATTAGTCTGTCTCCATGATGGAGGTTATGATGTGACTATGATGATGACACCCCTGACAAATCCTCCGACCCCTCAGGAGTCATTTTAATTATCGCGGCAACCTCCTTACTCCTCCCACCACAACACAACACCGCAGGTGCTATTATACGTGGTTGGTCACTGCCTCCGGGAGAGCTCCAGTCCAAATTCAGCATTGTTCCTGTTTTCGAGGTTCTATCGCACACAAAAATAGCTTAACTAGCATGTCTTTTGCCATGAAACACCACATTTTGCACGCTAAATGAAGGGCCTTAGGTAACAGAGGCTGCTGTTCCTTTATGAGATCTTGCCAGGAATTCAGCTTAAGATATCACTGTTTATTGGTGAGAGTTCATCAATCTGATTTTTTTTCTATCAGAGCTAGACCTGTCACAATAATCAATTAATCGCATAAATAAATAAACCCAATCATTTTGCCGGCCTCAATATATTGCCATGTGCATGCGTGTTTGTTTCCCTTATCTCACGCTACCAAACAGGCTGGATGTCAAGAGGGTTCACTCTGTGCATTGGTCTCAGCACCTGGGCACGTTGTTTCCATCGCGGAATGAATGGAGTAAACCCTCCTGTCAGTCATCCAGACTCTTTGCTTCATTGGGGGGAGGCGGGGTCGCGAGCATTTGCACACAGTGAACCTTGTGAAAGGTTCTTGACGTTCCAGTTACAATGTTAAATACTCTTGAGAAATTATAGTTCATTGCTTTTTAAAGGGTGTACTTCCATTATTATGCCGTATTATCATTATATCAGTTACAAAATGATCTCAAAATAATGTTGACAATAACATCAATTCTCCGCAATAATTTGTAGGACAATATGTCATCCAGCAAAATGTGTTATTGTGACAGGCCTAATCTGAGCTGGAGAAAAATGAAGGGGGTCCATGATGTTGGTATTGATCACAGAGCATGTTGGCTGCACAGTGTTGATGTGATGCCTTGCTGCCTTTCCAGAGGAGATGGACTGCGGGGTGGAGCAGATAGACGGGCCAGTGAGGACCTCCTCGCCAAGCTGTGAACAGCGGGATGCTGGTAGGGAAGGACAAGGGGGCGCCGGATCCAGACTCACTGGAGACATGGGACAACCCAGAATCAAACTGCCACAGCGCTCTGATATGATCTGCGGCTTCGCGTCTCTCAAAGGTCAGAGAATTTGTAAGTTTGTCCTTTTTTTCCCCCCCTCATATTCTCAGGTGAATAGAAATGTCAAGTGTAGAAAAAGACCGTTGATAGTTTGAGCAGCAGCTCCAAAGACAAATGTCGTCCTCATGCAAGGGCGTGTTTGATCGCAAAGGTTTCAGTCGTGCACAGTTCATTTTTCTAAATCTCTGTTTAACATCGCTTGCCGTCTACCTTCTCGTGTTTGCAGTTCAGTAAATCCCTCTGCTTTGTCTCTTTGCCGCTCATCTCTATGTGCTAAGCAGTGTTACTGTTTGATGTCTTTGCCTCTCAAGGCACGGCAGCCATGCGGAACACCAAGAGAGGATCCTGGTTCATCCAGGAGCTGAACTCCGCGCTCCGCCTCAACGCCAGAGACACACACATCGCGGACATCTTGGTGCAGGTAAAACACTTGCACATGATCTTAATTTGCATGTCCAGGCTTAGAGATAGATAGATCAACAGACAAGAGACAGATAGATTCATTTGGTAAGAACATCACAGATGCTGCGACGGAACTAAATATTACTGCTCAATTAAAAAATTATAAACATAATAGATAGATGGATAGTTAGATAGATGATTTTAATGTCATTCGGTAATAATATCACAGATTCCGACAC
This sequence comes from Mullus surmuletus, assembly GCA_903171835.1. Classification (NCBI taxonomy): domain Eukaryota; kingdom Metazoa; phylum Chordata; class Actinopteri; order Syngnathiformes; family Mullidae; genus Mullus; species Mullus surmuletus. Next base: position 279,577 of record CAESWR010000853.1, read on the forward strand.
GGAACAGAATATCGATGCACGGCTCCAAAGAAAGAAAATAATGAAATGATAAATTCAAAACACAAAATAAAAAACACCCCTCCCTGTTGGTGTCCAGGTCAACGGGCGAATCAAAGAACGTGAGGGTTACGCCCCTGGGACCCCCCACCATCGCTGCAAAGAGATGTCAGAGTTCACCAGCTCGTTGTGCAAGGACCTCTTCCTGTTCCCAAAGTACCAGCCCCAGTATTGATACATTCCCCCACACACACACACACACACCATTCCTCTCAGTGAAGACTCTCCAGCATGAGCACAGATTCATTCATTCCACTCATATTACTGCCACACACTCACACATTCCCCCGGTTACAACTTCCGAACAGAGGATTTATTCATTCATCATTTCTTGCGGAAATCACTGCCTCTTCCAAACCGGCACACACACACACATTCAGAAATCTTGGAGAATAAACCGGTGCAAGCTTATGGTAATCTATGTGTACTCTAGAACGGGCAGCAACCTAGCAAGCAGTTTAGTAGTGTATCAGTGTGTGTCCGCGTCTATGCCAGTTATGGGGTTTATATGTTAATCCCCTGTTTTTTTCTTTTCTTTTTATTTTATTTTGCTGCTTGTTTTCTTACTACACAGCTACTTTGAGATTTCATAAGTCTGCCTTTTTAAATATGTATTTTGTACACAGATCTATTTTTGTGGCTTTATTTTATATGAACATGTTTTTGTAAGGATTTTTAAGCTAACTTTCTCCCTTTTGTAAATAAGTTTTAGTTTTATCATGTGGTGTGACCAGTATAATGACAGGCAGGGGGCAGCATTTGAATGGTGAGGTTAAATCAGCAGACAAAAAAAGTTACATCTTTCTTTCACTTTTATTCATAACTGTCACTTTCTGTTGTGATGACGACAGCTTTTATTATAGTTTTAGTCAGCTATAGTGGTGACTGAACATGAAATTCCACTGCAGGTTTTGAGCTTTTCACTGTCTTTTCTACCATGACACATGAAAAGGAAAAGACCCGAAAGGGCAACTTTAAAAAAATAATGGAGCCGTTTCAGGCACGTTTCCTTTCCTCTTTTTGATAGTGGCTTTTTGGTTCGGTTCAAATTCTTCCTCGCTGTTAATGTAAGTGACAGCCGGCAGGGTTCACCTACTGTAGCTGCCTTGTCAAGTCGGTGAGGGGAGTCTTCCTTCTGGGGTCGTACACCTACTGTATGAACTCTGACCTTTCCGCTAATTCTGACACCTAATCATGTCTCTCTCCATGTGGGTGCTACACACAAGTCCCCTTGCTGGGCTTTTTCCTTTGCCATGTGTGTGGTATTTTACTGTATCAGATGCAGTATGAAATATGTATTTACCATGTCTTCCTGAAAGTAAAACAAATGCAATTTTCATCAGCAATGTGGCAGCAGAGGATGAGGTATTGGATGATATGTAACCATGGTGGTGTTTTCACAGTGTATTGTATCACATTGGCACCCCCAACCCACCCACACACACACACAGTTATGCATCTCTCAAGGCTGCGAGCATTGAGGCAACGTGTATTCAGTTACAACAGTGTTGTCGCGAAGAAAACAGAATATGTGATTGCGGCAGTATTGACTGTTAACCATCAGGTTAACAGTCAATACTAGGTTTCTGAGACGTGCGCGAGGAGGCTTCAGCCCACGCAGCGGCCACTCCCGCCTCATGTTTTGGTTGTTGTAATTACGACATATAAGTTGAAGCAACATTAGAGTATTCTCAAAGGGCGACTCCAGTCAGAGTGAGAAGTTCTCAAGGTTACTGGCTGCCAAGCTACGGCGAGGTGCCGCGTGGGGGGTCGGGGGGGATTTTATTTCCGCCAGTGGCTGCCAAATGTCTCTATACAATAAACAAACTATGGTCTTCAAACAGAAAAAAAACATGTTTGGATTTTTTTTCTTTTCTTACAAATGCATGTTTGTGCTTCTGCATTTTGAGATTTTGCATAGTTGGACGCTGCGTTCTGCACGAATATGCACCGCGACTGCTCCTGTGCACGCTCCACTTTATTTGATCCCCCTTGTTGCTGTGTTTGTGTGTGTTGTTCCCAGCGTACAGCCTGTCCTCTCCGGTCTCAGGTATAGTATAACTGGCTCCCAACTATTCCGCTGCGCTCAGGTCTCTCCATGCTGTGACCAGGAACGTATGTATCTTCTACTACCCGCCGCTCAGTGCTAATGTTCTTAGTGTATCAGATAGAGGCCGAGGCAGCTGTCTACAGTCATTCTCCCCTTGACACACACATACACACACACACATACACACACCAGCGGCGGGCAGAGTAATACATTTCCCGCTGGCCTCCTGTGTAGCAGTGAGATTAGGCTGTTATGCGGTGGCGTGTGGACCACAAAGCAGGACGGGGTTAAGAGGGATCTGTGTGTGTCTGTGTCTTTCGGGGTTGTCATGATGGCAGCCAGAGCAGGGGGAACGACAGGAAAGACCCACAAACGAGATAAACGGAGCTGAGATTGACTCATCGAGTGGGATGTTGTCTCTCCAGGACCGAGTGGCAGCGGCAGCCCATGAGGTCGTCAGCTCTTTTTGCATGTTCACTTTCCCTCGCGTGCTCGCTTCTATTTAAGCGACACGCCGTGTGGGGGCTGTCACCACGTTGGGTTTTTTTGGGGTGTGTATGCCAGGAGAAACATTTGTGGGGTCTTTTTTTTTTCGCTCCCCCTAAAAAGAGGGCTGCCATAGCATGTGAGCGTTATGGGGATTGCCCTGCATCATTGGCTGATAAGGTGTGAGCTGTCATAGGGGTGTCGTGTGCACCTTCCTGCTCACGTTGCAGGGGCAGCCCTATGGGGGG
>CAESWR010000853.1:307199-321488 GCA_903171835.1 Mullus surmuletus
TTTTCCAGGCAGTGATTCTTCCAACAAGACAGCAGACAACTTACTGTACACTGACAGACATACAGACTGACAGACAGACACGAGTATACAGAACAGATACAAAGAGATAGAAAGAGAGAAAAAAGAGAAGGAGAAAGGCAGAGGACCAGAAGCAGATTGAGCATCATGCCTGCAGACAAGTTACTGTAAGTCTTGGAAGATGGCAGTGGAATCATACAAAAAGAGAAACTCGACCGCAACGCAGTCGCTTAACAAAGATCCGTAAACCTTAACATCCACAGAAATATATTTGGCTTCTTGTTTATAGTTTATTCATTCATTGAGATTTTCGATAAACAAAAAGAAAGCAGTAACCCAAATCGAAGCAGTGTCTTTTCTGATTTCTTTCTTTTTTTTTTTTTGTTTGTTTGTTTTTCATGCATGTTTCCATGTGAACGCTTTTTAGTCAGGACCAAATGAGCCGAGCGATAAAGCAGTTTGCACCACAGTATGAGTCGACGAGACCCATAAAGAAACAGATACTGCTCCCAGAAGGGTTTGGTTCCTACATGAAATTATAGATTCTGTACAAGCTGTAACATTATTCCTCCCCGCCAAGTAATTGTTCAATAAATAAATTAATATGTGCCAACGTGTAAAGACATTCTGTTTGCAGTTTTGAGCCCTCTTTGGCTGTTTTTATCATCTGCCATAACTAAAATGATGTGATTTTTTTAATATTTTGGGGGGATAATTTAGAGCTGCCAAACTATCCATCTCTACTTCTGTGTCAAAGTAGTCTTCTATATTTCTGTAAAGTGCTCAAAACTGAAGCGTAACAAAATCGCTTTACAACGATGACACCTATTCTAACTTATACTGGAAGGGATTTCAACAAGTCAGTAGAAAAATAAACATTGTCCCAACATTGCATAAAGAAGCAATTGATAAATAAATTCATTCAAGTCAATATATATATATATATATATATATGTATATATATCAATATATATATATATATATCTTAAAAGTTTCTCACACAATCATCAAAGTGAGAGGAGGAAGGTGCTCCCCAACAGAGAAACGATGGAAACAGAGGTCGTGTATAAAGGTCGTCAGTGAGTCATGCACACAAAGTCCAGATTCTTCACTGCCTCTGTTAAACTCCCCCCTCCCCCCCCTCACCCTCCTTGCTGGAGAACCACCACTGTTCCTCAGGCATAACGAAAGACGAAATTGAAAGAAAAACAAGTATGCTTCCTAAAACGTCAGAATCACTATCACGCTCCAGGCAGCTGCTTCACAGTAATCACGATGAGCAGGAAGACACCGATCGATGCGGCTCCAGTGTTCAGTCCTAAGTCCTCTGTTCGATTCCCTGATTGGCTGATTGAGCGGCGCACGGGATGGAATCCCCGCCCCCCCCCGTGAACCTACGCCTGTGGAACTATANCGGGTTAAAACACCCCTTCAGTTTCACCGATTGCTCTATTTACAACATTTCTCCCACGTTCGTCTCTGTATACCGGGGCACGTTTTTAAAAAAATAGAACTAAAATTTCAGGCCTAAATCGTGAGCAATCCCGAAATAAAGCGGGACCCGAGAGGTGTGTAAAAAAATAAAGAAATCATACTGTACGAGAACAGTTGTGACCGTGAGCGAGAGGCGATTCATATATAATATTTACATCGAGACGACAGGGCGGACACCGGCCTGTTGGGAAGCCAGTGTTCTGCCCGCCTATTGCTGGTTACAATTTAGATATTCGTGTGTGTGTGTGTGTGTGTGTGTGTGTGTGTGTGTGTGTGTGTGTAGTGGTGTTAACGGTGAGACAGCAGTGAATCCATTTTCAGCGGCTCCCTCCCACAGAATCCCCCTGTGCATCTTTGTTTCTCAAGAAAGTGACTTTCTCCCGAGCGGCCCGACGAAGAGACATCAGAGACAAATGTTCTGCTTTCAGATCATGTACTGCCATCCGCCTTCCCAGTACATTCAGATAGTGGTTATCATCCTCAATTTAATCACATCTACAGAAGAGGAAGAGAGGAAAAAGGAAAAAAAAAGAGAAAAAAAAGAAGTAGCTGAGGGTTCATGTTGTTTACTGTAAGTGGCTCGGGTTTTGGTTGCTGAAAGCTTTCGGAGCGGGAATCGGGTAACGGCGACAGTCCAAAGGCAACCTCAGATCTGTTGGATTGCGTCAGTGCAAAAGAGGATCACTTATGCAGCTCTGTCTTTATTTTCTCCATCACTCACGCCATGAATCCTGCAGGCCCACTGTGCCCCTCACCCCCACCCCTTCCCCACCCCCCACCGCCCCCCCGCCTGGGATACTATGGTTCAGTGCAAAGTCTATACAGTGCTGTATAGTACAGGTACTCCATAGTACTCTGAAGAAACATGCATACAGAGAGACAGAGTAGGAAGCACACTATCTTACAGTACAATCCTTATCTGTGCAGTGTTTTAGTGTGTGCAGGCAGCGGGACGCGCCCATCCCCGGGTCGTGCCTCAGGCATCCCCGTGCCGCGTCACGGAAGAATTTATTGGTCATTTATTCATATTTTGGAGGGCTAAACTACATTTCATTGAAATGTCGACATTTTTGGAGATCGCTTTTTGTGAATTTGTTTTGGGTTTGGACTAAGTAAAGTGTGTATGTGATGCAATTGAGAAAGTAATTTGATTAAACACTATCTAATATGTCGAGTAACAGCTGTAAACAGAGTAGTTCTCCCAAAGGAAAACTATTATATCTTATCATACACTTATACATAGATTTTTCTCTTGACCTTTTTTTTTCTCGCTTTATTACAAAATTATTCTTATTATAATGTTTTATTATGTTTGACTTTCATTATAAGACGATGACAGGGTCGAGTTGCTTGTCTTCATAAAAAGCATGCATGTTTCAATTCCCCTCCTCCTGTTGTCAAAGCAGTTTTCGTTTCTCTGAGAGCTACTCCTCCTCTTCCTCCTTGCGTGTCTTCATCAGCTCTACATTTACCTTTGGGATGTAAGGCTTACAAAGAAGTAGGTGTCCTTTGTTGCATCAGCTCGTCTCTCACTTGGAGTCCACTCACAAATCTTTTCCTCACCATTTTTGAAGAACTCATCTCACAACCAAAAAAAAAAAAAAACTGATTCCTGAAAAGGAAAAGATTAATAGATAAATATTGTATTATTAAGGTCATTCCTCGCTGACTCCCCCGGTCAGTTTGTAATAAGGAGTCTCTTGACAGCTCGGAACTCAATTGGTTGCCATGGAAGCAGCTTCCACCTTCTCGTGCTCTTCCTTCTCCTCTAGCGTCTGAACCAGGCCGGAGGTGACATCGGAGGCCTTCCGCTCGGTGACTAGCTCCGCTGGCGGTTGCCCTGGACTACTGCCACCGGAGGCATCCCCCGACTGCCTGGGTGGAGTCAACGTGGCCGGCTCTGGTTCCATGCAGAGGGTCAACTCTCCTTCCTGATCCAGGAGGGCAGAGGCACACACACACACACACACACACATAAACACAAGATACAGAGTGGTGGTCCCGTGACATTGGTCGCCAATTAACCAGCTAATGAGATAAATAAAGGATAGAATCGGCTCATTTCACTCCACCGTTATGGAGTTTGCAGGTTTCATCCTAACAAATCAGCTATTATTCACATGCCTGCAGAATGATTTGCAGTGATTCATGAACCGTATAAAAGCAAAACCAGGATACACAACAAATACCCACTAAGCCAAACCTCAGATATGATCATCCTGAGAAGATTGTGAGATATCTTTTTTTCCTACTGCTTTGATTTAATGTAAGGTCAGAACTCAATAAACAAGAAACCGTTTAGTATTTTTGTGCAGTAATTCCTAGCACACTGAAGCAACACTACAGAGGCCACCATTAGCATAATCAAGCATTAAAACCTCGTTAAACTTCAAGGAGGGTTTGGAAAATAAGAAAAGTAACTGCTAACACACTGCTTCCGTGTGTGTGTTGTGTGTGCGTGCACTCTACAGGTCAAATATTAAACAGAGAAGATGTAATTTTATGTTATTTACGCTGATTTTCACCCCACCTTGACCTCCTCCTCTTCCTCCTGCTGCTCCAGCAGCGGGGAGTGTTCCGTTCCCACCATGTCTTCTCCTGAGGGAACGCAGAGGCTCGGCTCCACCACCGCCGCCACACCCATGTAGCCCCCCGCCTCCGTCTGATAGGTCTCCATCTGTCCCGTGTTCCACAGATCCACCAATGGTGGGTGAACGGGATGGACCAGACTGTGAATGGTGCTGTTGGGCGTCGCTTGCAAAGAGTGGTTGGCACTGTGGAGCCGGTGTTCCAGTGACTGAAAACACACAGCGGTAAGATTAGAGTAAGGGGTTGAGGATAGTCACATCTATGGCGCATGATTCACTAACACATAATAACATCAGAGGTCACACAATGTCAAGCACAGTGTGATGTATGCAGCCAATTCGTGCATACAATATAACTTGCTTTTTGCTGTACTTGCTTTTTTACTTCATGATAACAAAGGCACTCAAAGTTACTGACCCGAGCATGAGTAGTGTGAAGGCCCCAGGAATTTTACATTTTATTCAATCTTTTACTGTGTAAAAAGTTGGTAGGTGAGTGAGTCGGTGGCTCACTGCGAAGGCTCATTCTGCTTGAAGCCCTAATGCGCTGTTGCATCTTCTTGGAAATACCAAAATTAGTGTTTTTTTTGGCAGTCTACCTTAGTAAACACTTAATTCTTTCTGAATAAATGTGTCAGCTTACTTAGCAGTTTTTAATTTCAAGAAAATGTGTTCTCCACCTATGCTGAATTGCCTCCCTGTCCTCTATGGACGTGCATTTATGGACATTCATTTACTTAACGATTTTTTTTGTGATGGGAGTAAGTCATTGTATCTAATTGTAGTTTAATTATAGTATAAATTGAACAACAATCCCTCTTGATAATAATTAACACCCCAGTGCTGTTTCCTTTTCAGCAACAGTACTATGAATTTACAGTTACATCAGTTCCTCCCCTTGGGAAATTACAGGCAATCTTGAACCTCGTAAAATTAAAAGTTGCTCAAATAGCATCTCAAAAAGGATTTCTTTCTGGCGGAGTGATTGTGCATGATTTTAAAAGCTAGTCTAGTCGGCTTTGTGATCTGTCGAACTGTCAGTGTTTGATTTAAGCTGCACTGATCCGCCGGTGTAGTCACCTGTTGTTGCTGATACTGCAGGAGCTGCTGTTGCTGGTAGTGCTGGATCTGCTGGATCTGCTGCAACTGTTGCAGTTGACTCTGTTGCTGGAGGTTGAACTGCTGCTGCTGCTGCTGTGACAGGAAGTGAGCCGCCGTCTGCCCATCGAACCCGTCGGTCCCCATAACGTAGGAGCCAGTAGCGGGAGACGCCACGCCGGAGGGATCGTTGTTGATCGGCTCCCATGCATCAGAGGAGGAGAGGCAGTAGTGGCCCTGGGAGACGTACGTGTGAGGCCACACCTCTGCTGAGGAGTGGTGCAATATCTGATCTGGAAAAAATGAAGGCAGCAGCTACTATTAGTACCATTTAGGCCGGCTATGTTTCATATTTTTGAATGCTCGTTGCTGAGCTGTTAGTATTTGGTTTAATTTAGAAACAAAATAGAATAGTTGATCCGTTGAAAAATGAGTATTGTAGCTTAAGCTTAACTATGGATTAAGTTGCTTAAAATACAGCTTCTAATTACCAACAATTTAGCTCATGGCATTGCAGATACACATCATTTTAAGTTTTTTGGGGGGGGAAAAGTAACCTTTAACTGTGTCAAATCCATAATGTGGTTTGTGTTACACGGCACAGGAGAGCAGTCCAAATCAAGTAAAATTGTACTTTCTGCCGCAACATGATCTGAACAGAGGAAGTAGGTTTGCCTGGGAGCTAAACCAAAAAAAACCTAAAAATTCTTGACACAGAGTACCCATTAAACATGTCATGACAAAAAAATGGAACCAACTTGTAGCAAGTGCCACATCATTTACTGTGAATTCATCACTTGTGTTAAACAACACAGGGCTCGATTTTGTGCTTTCTCCCGTTTTCCCTCAATTATTGGGTACACGCTAAATTGGGCCCAGGAGTAAAGAGTGCCACACTTTTTCACCCTCCGCTAAAAGTTTATTTGACTTAAAAATTACGGTATAATATGATGCAAATGCATTAATGAAGCGCTGTACCCTTAAGGCCATTTATCTAAGTAACAACAAAGCACAATATTTGGACTCATTATAACTGACTGCGTCTCACTTAACAGCAGGAAAGGTTTGCATGGAGGAGACAGCTGTGTAGACTGAAAATGTCAAAATGTGCTGTTTATGCAGATTTCAAATGCTCAAGTTTACCTTCCAACAGTTTGTGCAGGAAAATGTGAAATTGATAATGAGCTTAAGCCTCCAGGCGGCAGACAGGAGATGGAACAGTACATTCCTATTACTAAGCAACATGACACAAGCCATATACTGCAAGCTGCTTATCTGCACCTACAGAAAACTAACACTTGACACAGCTGTATGAATGCCAATCACCTACATACTTCCTTACATTTCTATGCCACTTTATATTTTTAGAGTTTAGATATTTTGTGATTTCTCTAAGAAATTCGACCACTATTTGGCTCAGCAAGCAGCTAAGTTGAGGAGATCGAAAAAATCCTAACACAGCCTGTTGTTGAAGTGTTAAAAATACAAGTTGTGTTTCAATTAGCAATTATGATCTAGACTTTTTCCTTTTCCAGGAAGGTCTTGGTCCAAAAACATTGCCATAAAATGCCCCATAAAATGGCATTCGCTTATTTTAGCCTTTAATGGATTCAGTAATTGAGCTTTAGATCTGCCATTTGGAAGATGCTCTTTTAAAAGAGGGAGATAGAAATCTTCCGGTGAAAATGTGTGAAATCCTCAAAGAGCAGGCAGAGGAGTGCGTTGAGTAGAGGAGTCCAGTAATTTACAGTTACACTACCCCGATGATGATCTTCAACACCTTATTTATAGACCAGCAGATAATGACGCCACACATACAAAGTTGTAAAATGAAGAATCATCTTCTAGTGACAGCTGGAACCTATTTCTGGCAGCTCTGCATTCTGTAGCCCACCACCTACACATAAAAGTCTCAAAGTTTATGATAAAAACGTGGTTTAAAATAACCACATCAGGAGTTCACTGCAATCCACACGAGGCTTAAACCGTTCTGCTGTACTACACATAATCTAAACTGATAAAATTCCTAATTGGAGACAAGTCTGTGGTCCCTTACCTCGACTGGTGATGCTCTCCTGGTTGACTTCGCTCAGGTGAGCCACGCTGCCCTGGTTTGATCCCGATCGAGGGCTCTCTCCGTCCATCGACGACCAGGCCAGGAGAGTCGCTTCTGATATTGCAAACTGCTGCAGGATACCTGAGGTCAAAATTCAAAGGACAAACCGGGTTCATTCCAAGGACCTCGTGCTTAATTGGGTGAGAAACTGGCTCAAATCCCAGGAAGTGAGCTGATGAAAACATAATTCTGCTGATAACAGTTTGCGGGCTCTGTGGAGCGCTTGTCCTTGTCGGCCAGTTGTGTCCGAACCTGCAGCGAAGCGGGCCTCCTTCTCCCCGTCGCTGAGGTCGCTGTACGCGTCGTTCTCCAGCCGTCGCTCCTTTTCCCGCTCCTGGGTGGTGATGCGGGATTGAGGGATGCCGCCTGCGCCCACGGTCTGCATGCCCCAGTTTTGCCATTCGATCATGTGAGCGACTCGGCCCTGAGCCATGGCTGTTGGTTTGGTCACCCTTTCCTTCATCGTGCGGGTTACTACCGGCGCGAATGGAGAGCGGCAGGGGGGAGGAAACACAGGGAGGGATGGTGGTGATAAAAAAATGAAAATGACAGCATGTGGTAGGAGAGAATGAAGGAGGAGGGAGTGACAGGATTTGATTTAAGGAGGAAGTGACGGATGTCAGTGTCTCGCAGGGAAGACAAGTGAGTTCAGGGACAAAAAAATTAAAGGAATGGTTGAAAGAGGAAAGAGGAAACAGAGAAGAGGGAGAGGGGCACACGGGATAAAATGTTATTCTTAAATAAATTCTGCTGTTTGGCGGAAGGGGTTATGGTCTGTGAAAATATGGATGTGGAAAATATGGATGTCCGTAGGCTTCAGCTGATAAAGTGGCTGCTTTCATATTCAAAGTTTCACACCCAAATTGGATAACATCATGGTTAGATGAAAACTACTAATTGCTGCTTAACTACTATTATATTCGTTTTTGATGCTAAATTATAAATCTACGTAAGAAAAATCTCAGCTCCTAGCAGCTTAGTAGCAATAAAAAAAGCCTATCAGTGGAAGCCTACAACTCAAAACTCCTGTGCGTAAATGAGAGTCCTCACGAACATGGATTATGGGAATAGCTGGATGACAAAGGTTATGGAGGTGACATCCATGTATTTAATGAGTTTAAGCCTCCTGCCGTACAGGCTCCGGGGAGGAGCTGAGGGCATGGATGTGTCTTTGCTGACGAAGGTGCATTGCGGAGAGGAACGGGTTAATTGGGGTGACGTGGCTGCGTGGCATGAGTAATGAGAGGTTGGCTTGTTGACATGATAGCTCTCTTTCTCCCTGACCTGCGCTGGCTAAACATAACAACTGCGCTGTTTCTTCTTACAGTAAACCAGAAGTGGATTCATACAAACACTGCGCAACACGCATGTTCCGTTTCAGCCCCTGCTCTCAGTCTCACATCTGCATAATGGCTGAGCACCATCCTTCATGTTGCTAACATATGATGGCATACAAATCCCTGGTTGGATTTTCTCTGATGGTGGCACATGGAGATGAGATTTATGAATAAATTACAAGAATAAATTACGAGACAAATCAGTACCACACACCCTCCACTGCACTGCACTGCACTGCACTCAAATACACTGAACTGCACGAAATACCTGGATGACAAGAACAACTGCACTAGAAAGGATTTCACTACACTGGATTATACTCAGTTTATCACACTCAAAGAAATGTATCCTCAGGACACTACAAAGACCAGTTTCACATCCACTTAACATAAAATAACTACACTTCCCACTCACCTTTTCTTAGAGAAACAAGCTGCGTGATGAAGTGCTGTGTGTGTATGTGCGCGTTCTGAAAGCCTTTGTGATTCCATCAATGACTCGCAGCGAAGCCATTGACAAGTGTTTACAGTGTGGGGAGGAAGTGATACAGGGGAACCCGTGTTCGGGTACCATGCTGACTCCGGCGCCTCCAAAGAGGGCGGAGCCAACATGGGGTCGGTTTACCAGTTTTATGGCACAGACACACACCTGACACACCTGACAGAGAAGACTTAGCCAGAGCTCCGATGCCATAAGCGTTTGAGTTCCTCTTGAGCCGCGGCAGGATCGATGTGGTGTCTTCCATGGAGAGCTAGGGGGAGAGAGGAATGGAGGAGGGGGGGGGGGAAAAGTGTGGAGAAAAGGGTAGAATGGAAAGTGTGGCAGTGCACACAAGGACGCCGAGACAGTGTGTGTTAGAGAGGGGTGAGTGGAGAGGAGAGGTGATGGAGATGTCGGGTTAATACAAACAATAAAATCTGCATTACCCGAATTCCTTGTTACTGCGCACTGTTTTACTCTGCCACAGTAAGTGATTCTGATTGTGCTCACTAGTGTGCACCACTATGCCAAAACCGAAAGAGGTCGAGGTGAGGGGTCGTGAGGGGAGGGGGCTGCTCACTAAAGGGTGGGTCAAATCAAAAAAGGGGTGAAAGAGAACCAAAACAAAAGGAAAAGTAGTAGATGAAGGAATGGTGTCACAACACTTACATTGATTCCTTCCCATGAAAATTCTGAACGTCCATGCTGAGGAGGAGAAAGAGGAGGAACGGGGAGGGATGGGGAAAGAAGGAGCGGGGAAAGAGTGAGAGAGAGACAGGACAGGAGAGGACATTGACGTGCGTGGAGCAGGAAATGAGCGAGGACGAGGAGAGGAGGAGATTGCAACAGATAGGAGGGGGAGAATGCACGTCGGACATGCAAAGAGAGAGACAGAGAGGGAGAGATTTAGGGGAGAGGAGAGGAACAAAGAGGCAGAAACACAGGATTTTCCATCGAGGAAAGGCAAAGAGTCAAGGACCAGAATGACAGGGAGAAGGGAGGGGATTAAACAGGGATCAGTTTATATTTGCTTAGTATTGTATAGCAGAGTGAATAATGCTACGGATGAATGAGTCGCCTCGCCACTTACATATGCTGCCAAAAACACTGAAAGCCAGCGGAACGTTACGCGTGACAGAGATGTCAGTTCTGTCCCCAACGGGATCTGATGCCGCAGACAGAGAAGGGACTGAGGCTAACGGGAGGCGGAGCGTGTGCGTGCGTGCGTGTGCGTAAAATCAGAGACAAAGGAGATAAGCACAACATTTCTCCCCATCAGCCGGACCGACACGCACTACAGCAGGTGGGCTACTAATGGCACTGAGATGTTGTCACCCCAATTGCAGATATCCTGCTGACAGGTGAGGTCTGTAGTAGTAGCAGCATCAAAACGCTGGATTTGTAGGGAGTCACATCCTTTTTTTCTTTACACGCCAGTGACAAAGGCACCCACGACTCCTTTTCTGGCGATGTGTATCGCTCTGGTGCAAACTGCAGTGCTGGAAGCGACTCCCTGCTTCCTCACTGACACTTGCAGTTGCTGATTTTTGGCCACTTGGGAGCAGCAGAAACGAGTTGTGAAAACAACACTGACATATATTCAAATATTTATTCAAATAACCTCTAGCTGTTATTCAATGCTTTTTTTTAAATCCCTGTTTTGAAGTGTTTTATGAGCTTTTATGATGTGTGGTCTGCTATGTATACAGTAGGTTTCGATCGGAATTGATTTTGTGTGTTTTGCGGCTGCCCGGGCGCTGCAGTTGAGCGGGAACATAAAAAGCGGCAATAGACAAGTTTGTGGATCCACAAGACTAGATTGCTTTCCATTTTTCCTCTGAGTTTGGAAACTAGCAGCCACACATGACCTCAAATGGCCTCGAAATGAGAAAGAAGAAGGAGGTGTCCTCGCGAAAGAGGTAAAATTGTCAAAATTGTCACCATTGAGTGTGAGTATTACTCCATGCAAACGTTTACTGCAGGGACTGATGTCGGGATGAACAGGGAGGCAGCAGAAAATACGAGGAGGAAAAAGTGTGTTTATTCAATTGTGTAGCCTAATAATGGAGACATTAAAGCTGAAATGATTTAGTATGTACTGAAAACGACCATCTGACTGCATCACCAGGCATCTCTGCACCGTAAATCATGTTTTCATTTTCCCAGAGAGAGCAACAGAGAGACTTCCACCATGAAATAAAGGATTAAAATGACTCAGTGTGAACGCTGATGCAGTAATACCGTGCAGGTATAGCTTTGCACAACCAACACTTATTTAATAATGATAAGTTAAAGCAAAAAAGAAAAACTGAGTTAGACTTTTAACACAAAAGTCTAACTCATTTTGGACTTTTGGGTCTCTATACCTCTGAGTCTTTAGCCACTAAATGTCCTCAAGCTGGTGTGAAGTCGATTTTTAGAGACTTAAAAAGAAAAAAAATCCTAGTATCCTTAAAGTAAATGAAGCACTAAATCAGAAGAAGCAGCTGCCAAGACAAATTAGTAAACGGGTAGCGAGTGGGAGAAGCCACACATCTTCAGCATTTTCTCTCAACATATCAGACAGTATCTTCATATTAATATCCCTGCTATCACTACAACCACCTAAAGCAGTACTCGAGTTGAAGGGGGGATGAGGGAGGACGACATCCCCCCCTGAGATAAAAACAGTTAAAATCACCACCCTTCTAAAATTTCCACCCCCCCCCCCCTTTCCATCCCTTGATATTGGAATGTTAACATGAAAGATTTGTATTCAAACTGCAATAAAACGATGATAGATCAATATTTTGCTAATTGTTTTCCTCCATTTTTCATGAAGGGGTTCTTGTTTAATTTACATAATGATGACAGGACTATCTGACACCTAACATCCATAACATGGATGTTTTTTAATCATTATCTTTATGCTTTACAGAGATGGACTCCCACCTTCTGTGCCGTTAGCAGCACAAACTATGTCCCCATATGATAAAATCCACCATCCCCCCCCGATTTCTTTTTACAACGGACCTAAAGGTGAGCCTTGAAACCAACTACTTTTATGTAATACAATGAAGCACATTATCAAAGTTGACATTTTTCGACGTAAAACTCAACCCTATCAAATGAAACTGGGCTACTATCCCCTGCTGGCGTGCAAACATTCCCTGTAAGAAACCCGATGCTTGCTGACATAATGTGAGAGTGACTAGCCGGGCAGCGTTGAGTATCAGCTACCTCCAGCACCCTGATAGCTCATATTAATCAATAACCGCCTCTTCCCGTTCTTTTCTTCGGTCCTCCTTTTTCATGTAATTCTATTCTTTGCACCCACTTCCTCCCTCGCCGGCTCTCTCCTTGTCTTCCTTGCTTGCTCCCTACACAGGAGTGGGTGTGATGAGAGAGTTAACACACTTGAGTGCTGGACTGCGCCCCTGGAAGCAGCTTCTCCAGTGTTCCCTCCAATAGTCCTGACAATGATAATGTTCGCAGCTTTTTTTTCTATATAGTTCTCGCTGCTCACCGAGGGCATTTTGGGGCAGGACGCATGAATAAATGATGGATTCAGTCCACAGTACATTTGGTGGCGGAACGGGGAAAGTAGAGTTCTGTACGTTTTAGTCGAAAGTGGTTCCCCTTCTTCTGTCCTGTCTTAGAACCAGGAGGAGAGGAAAGGAGAGGAGAGGAGAGGAGAGGAGAGGAGAGGAGAGGAGAAGATGTAGCGATGGCAAGTGTGGGAATTTGGTAAGGGAGGGCGTGACGGCTCTGCTGCTTTTGCTCTGGACCAGCGCTGAGCGAGTGACTCTGTCAGATGGGCGTCAAGCGGCAGATATCCTAGCAACAGCGATGAGCCGAACGACCCGGCAGTTGTTCAGTCGTCCATCTACAGTACGCCACTCCATCCTGCGTGGGGTACGGTCAGTAGGCGATTTGTTTTTTTGTTTTTTCTACATGGGGGATGCACCTTGTTAACCCCCCCATCACTACCACCAATTGCGGTTAGTCGCGCCATCTCAGGTGGACCTCATTAAAACCCTTTGCCTGTGAAATGTCATGGTGCCTTCAAGTGCACCTTGTAAACCTCAGAAATCGAACTTATACTTGAATGATAGGCAGGTTGTTTAAAACGGCACAATTAAAAAAATTGTTGTAATTTTCCATACCTGCCATACCTTATTGTTCTTTTATGACTGGAGTTTTCAAAATTTCATAAAATGACCAAATCAAATTGGAAGCAGTCATCAAAATATCTAAGCATATTCTTGAATTGGGGGTCTCTAAGTATCCTTCTGATTTTTCTCTGTTGTTTTACGATAACCTGTCCTCCTTTTCTGCCCCTTTTGCCGCTTTTCTGCCTAATTAAACAGTGGCAATCCGCTGCAGTTTACTACATAAACGATACAGGATCAATGTGTAAGGCAGAAAATACTCAACTAAGCATCCCTGCTCTGCCCTGACAGAGGTCAACAAAGAATGCATTATTTGTCATTTTGCTAACAAGGGAAGCATCATCCCCCCTCACCCCTTCTCAAATCGCCTACTGGGTACGGTAGTGGAAATTAAGCGACTGACACTGGCGGAATGTGTGCTGCTTCACTACTCTACCAGCATAAGCTTCTTGAGCCGCAGAGAGCTACAGTTTGTGGCGTGACTTCACCATGTAGCTGCCTGTTTTGTTTTCGGGCTTTTTTTTTCTTTTCGTAGCAGCCATTTTTGGTTCCTCAGGTGGAGTGGCAAGCAGTCCACTTTCGGAACAGGTCTGAAAGAAGATAGAAGAGGGGAAGGGGGTTGGTGGGCTGGAGGGCTTACCTGCTCCCCATCCTTCTGGACTGGCACGCCATCTGCCGCTGAGAGCCGGAAGGAGAACAGAGAGGGAGGAAAAGGGGAAAGGGAAAATTAGTTTTGCAGAGTGTAAAAAAACAAACCTTGAATCCAATCAACCAAAGAGCCTTGCGTCAACCAAACATTTTGCTGATATTTCATTCACCTCCCTCACCCCAATAAACCTCGGCTGAAAGAACATTTTCTCATTTTTGATTTTGTGCTCGTTCCAAGTGAGCCAAGTGGTCCTTGGACGCCTCTCTTTACATAGGAAAGTCTGTCCTTCAGTTTTTGCAGACCCTTGAGCAACCCACCACATCTCCGTTAACATCATCTGCTCATGAGATGCCTTCA
>CAESWR010000853.1:337104-351373 GCA_903171835.1 Mullus surmuletus
AAAAAAAAACAAGTTTACTGAGTTTCTTCCCGGAAACGTTAAAAAAACGCTATCTGAGACAAGCTAGGCGTGCATAAACAAGCCTAATATCTGTGCTTACTAATGTTGATTGGGTGTTAGCCACCTTGTCGCTGTTAGCCAGCTTTAGCTATAAAAAAAAAATCCCCATAGTGGCTTTATATTGTACTATGATAGTGAGTAATCAAAGAGGCCGCTTAGCATTGTGTTGTTTTTGCGTTGCCATGTTGACAGCTGTTTCTAGCGAGGGCTACTTCATCAATGGGCTGTCAGTGTGGGTGGAGCACCAGCGTGTAGTAAGTCATTGATGTGATCATGCTATAGGAATCTGCTCTCAGACATCGACACGTTTCTCTGCTGCTCCACAAACCCTGCTAGATACCCTGCAGAGGTAAGTGTTGGGATTTAATGTGAGATCTGACAGGATGAGGGTGTAGATGCACCACAGCTGCGAGCACCAGAGAGGGAGATCATTACACAGATATGAGTCTCTGAATGTGCGAGTATTTGCAGTGCGGCTCTGCTTCCCCCCCCCCCACCGATTTAGCTGCTTTAGGAGGAGGGGAGCCTCAATCCAAGGCCACATTTTCTGCAAAAGTAAAGCGAGGCATCTCTGGTGTGGGTTAGTCTGAGGTTATTGCGGTGCCTCCGCTTGAGAAGGCTGGGATTCGTGGTCTCCGCAGCCTCGGTGAATACGCGAAGCGAGTGAAGATCCGTGAGTGCACATGACTTGTGAATGTTTGCCCAGTTTCATGCATTACTGAGGGAATCCTACTTAATTGTAGCCCTTACAACTCAAGACAAGCTGCTATTTTCAGA
Organism: Mullus surmuletus; assembly: GCA_903171835.1. Lineage (NCBI taxonomy): Eukaryota > Metazoa > Chordata > Actinopteri > Syngnathiformes > Mullidae > Mullus > Mullus surmuletus. The sequence continues at coordinate 337,942 of CAESWR010000853.1, forward strand.
CGCCCCTTTGCCTTAAATCACGGCTTGTCTGGCTCCTTGATTGCGTCTTTCCGTATCTTGTAGCATCATTCTTTGTTGGTGTAAGGAGACAAGGCTGTTTGGGTGGGGAGCCCATTGGCTGGTTCAATAAATAATCCAACTGCGGTCAGAGGAGGGGGGCGGGCGGGCGAGTGGGCATTACACTGGTGCTCAATGGATGTCCAGTGACCTGTAAGATTAGACTGAAAGGGGTTGTTTGTCCTTGCATTAGTGACCCCCGGCCTAGACACACTTTCCCAGAAACTGGGTGTGCTATTTACATCAGAACAATGGGAGTTTCTTCAAAAACACGATGATACAATGACCAAACAGACATGTCAGAAATCGAAGTGCCCCAAACATTGACAGTTAGCTGCCTTTTTGAATATAAAATCCATTTTCCTCCAGTTTATCTGTTGTTGTTTTTTTTACTGCTAATTGTCTTACCAAGAATAGATAGTTAACTGGCACTGCAGTTGCCTTTTTATTACTCGTTTGAGAGAAATTTGTTTTGGAAAGGGACATATTAAAAAGGTTTTGTTTGGACCTTTAGAGGAAAATGGACAAGAAAAGACTTAAAAGACTTAATAAGGCAGCATCATGCTGTGGCACGTGACCGTTTATGAAGCAGTTGTACAGTATATAAACCCAACCAAGTTCTTCTATAACCACAAGCCTACAAACCTCTGCTGAGTCTTCCTTTTAAAAAGAAATATGTGGAAAACTCATTCTTAACAGTGGGTGCAATGCATGGTTTGACTTGGGAGACATGGTGTGCATGTAAAACAAAACCCTAAGACAAAACACAAGGATAACAGATAATGGCAAGAGCTGCATTTTTCTTCTTCTTTGCAGTCATGCAATACTCTATACAATAGCCCACTGATAGCCCCTAATTTAAACTACTATAAGTAGCCTCTCAGTTTTTAGTGCGGTGATTCCAATTAAGTTGATGAGGCCCACATCCCCTCTGTTTTTTTATATCCTACAAGATAGTCTGGCTAATTATATTAACTCTAAATCCCATGTGTAAATCAGACGAGATGGAATGAAACCAAATGACCTGCCTCCCACAAACTGGGCTTGAGAACCATTCCTCTCGCCTCCAAAAAAGCTGTACAACCACATTGAGTGTATACACAGTTCAAAGGCCACAAAGTACAGTGTGTGATTTACGTTTCAGCCCTATCTTAAAGCCGCACGATGCCATCTCCCATCACGACTGTAACGAGGAAATGATTAAATCCAGACTCAAGTGATGTCATCTAGTTCAAGTGGTGGGGGAGAAATGATTGAGAGATTTGCGGAGAGAACAAAAAGAATAAAATGGATAGAACAAATGTGGCAAGCTGCAGATCGTAAGTCCGCACATCACGAGCAGAAAAAGGTGATGTCATTGAGCTTTAGTGCCAAATTTGCTCAACAGTGGAGGGACTCCCATCTCGGGGATCAAGTTTCGAGATAGATTTGCTATGGGACGGTTGAGGCAGAGGCTGGAGATGATCTCACCATAAGAAATCCCTGCGGACCGCCTCAAGGAACAGATGGAACCTGACCATGAGTTACTATCACTAGTAATTGATGTACATATGAATAATTGAGAGCACTATTGGATCTCGTCTCTTAGAAATAAGGCAACTAAAGTACCTTGATAAGAGACTATACCTCACTTGTCAAGCACTCCTTTTAAAAAGGCCTTTATAGAGTCAAGTGTCGTGCTGAGAGAGCCACGTTGATGTTCTGACACGAAAACCTCATTTTAGACCAAGAGCTTTATCCTTCCTGACTATAATACATTGAACCCTGAGTCTCCTTTGTTCAGCTCTAAGTGGGCCTTAATTCCAGGTTAATAATTTGCCACATATTTATCCAAATCCCGGAAAACACCTGCTCTTTCTCTCTCTCTTTACTTTATCGTTTCTTCACTGCAGACATTCAGCCCGACAAAATGGAGCTGTGTCTCTGTATTAATAAGATCTGCATCACCGTTTGTGCCTCAGGAACTCCTGCTATTGACTCATGCAGCATTTTTTTTTAATTATTCAAACAGGGGTGGTAAAGTGGAGCTCAAATGCAGCACGGTTTTACAGTGTTGCTCAAACGGATTGTTACAACCTCTTTGATAAGACAAACCATCGAAACAAGTTGTGTCATGCATCGGCTGCTCTTATGATCTAAGGAAATTGCAGAGTAGAATCTATCTATCATCAGTCCTTATTTCTTTAGTAACAACGGGCTGCTGTGAACTCTAACGGTGACAGATGAAACATACCAACAGTCTGCAGACGTACCGAGACATCAGAAATGCATGATTGAACTGAGAAAGAACGTATTCCGGCCTTTGAGCCTTGATTCGTGGGTTGCCTCGAGGTTTTGTGTATCTGTGATTCATGACTGTGTGTCTTTGACTCATGCGACACTTTGCTCCACTTGACACCTCCACATGCAGCTTGACATTTATCAGGACATATATGGAAGAAATTGTTTAAACCCAAACTACAGAGGGAGGGGGGGGGTTATGTTACGAGTATCAGAGTTAGCTTGAAGAACTGTTTTGTTGTTTTGTCATGTCATAACTTGAAGTGCGTTTCCCAATAAAGAGGAACCAAGAGGAGCAGCGAAACGCTTCCTGTTCTCAGTCTATGTAATGTTTTTGAGGGCTCTGTCAAACTTTTTTAAATGATATTCCCCACTCTTAGTGAAGAAAGCTTTATGTGGCTTTTGGAGAGGAATGGTTTGCAGCAATTTGGGGTTGTATACACAACATGAAAGGACAGAGAGGGGGCAAATATACCCCCCACAAAATAGAACTATCATGAAGATATATCTTCGCTACAATATATCACGTATGTGCATGTTTAGTGCTCGACCATATCAATTTAAATGCTGCAAATATAGTTGATATCAGAAACCGACTCAGTGTAGATTTTTTGTAGATTTTCTAAAAGAGCAGCAAAGTGAGACATATGTGTGTGTTTGAATGGGTTGATGGGGTCAAAATGAAGAACCGTGCTTTTGACTGAAGATCATGGTCGGGGTGTGTGGTTGTGGAGAATGTGTTCTGACGTTGTCAGGAATCTCAGCAGAGACACGGAATTAACGTTTGTTTAACCAGCAGCCTGTGTGAGGTAAATATTTGAGGGGACCCTCTCGTTTTGACGCACCTCACAGGAAAACGCTATGGCGGTGATCTTCACGAGTTTCGTCTGGCCTCTTTGCAGGACACAGTATAGCTGTGTTTTATGTCACTGCAAACAGCCGCATGTTAAATATTGTAAATCGTCTCCGGCATCTGGGAGTGCCATGATGTTTATTCGGTATACACAGCCAGAGGAAAATTCTCACACACTTTTCTCTCACTCCGCAATAGACCATTTGCCAAGGCTTTTGTGTTTAAAGGATTCAGTAATGCTGGATTTGGAGAATGCCCGGTGGTTGTTATTCTATTTTATACTGTCTTTTCACAGTCCAGAAATAGCCCAAACTGCATTTTAAGAGCTGTAGTGAGCCACAATAAAGCTCTGTTTTAATTAGTTTTGCAAAGACTTTGGGGGTCAAGACAGCTGTGTCCCAGTTATTAAGTGTATAAGTGGTAACACTCTGCCTAGCGCAGTGTTTCAGGATAAAAGAAGTTAATGTTTCTTACTCCGAGGAAATTCTTAACAACTTGCACAGATTGAACCAATCAAGAGGCTACTTTGATATGCTTTTATTAGTTTGAAAGATGGAAATCTTAAAAGCTTCAAGGCTTTTTGTTGTCTTTTTCATCTGCTTGTATCTTGTTTGTCTACCAGAGCAATAAATGAGAATCCCGTTTGTGTTAATTTTTCCAGTTTGGATCCCGCCTCCCTCTTTCCAGTGCATTGTAGGACACTGACATCAGCCTCAGAAACTCAGCAAAAATTTAATCCACACGCTGACACATTTGAGCGTACTCGGGTTTTATCACATTTCCATTGTGAAGGCTGGTTTCAATTAGTATGTAGTTTGGAACTGTGACAGGCCGAATGTTTTGCCGATGTGTCATCACCACTAATTCTCCGGCAAAAAGATCCGCTGTGGAGCCGCTGCCAAGGAATGCAGAGGGCCCTTTGACTTTTGTCAGCTGGATACTGTAGGTAGCATCATGTGAGGAAGGAAAGGGGAAAACTGCTAAATCTGGAGCTGCATCCTGTGTGATCAAATAGTTATTATACAGGAGGGGAAAAAAAACCCACATCCACTCATTTGAGAATTCCTGTCTTCTCGTTCAGATAGACGCACAAAATGGAGGACTCCAGCAGCAACAAGCCATTCATGGTGACGTCCTCGCTCAACTTCAAAGTCACCACACCGTCTTTCTACAACCAGCCAAAGAAGTTTGCCTCTGTAGCACCGCCGCGGCCCAAAAGCCAGAGTCCTCCCTCTGCGCCGTCGCCCACCCCAGTTGGAACAGGTGTGATCGGACGAGTGGGAGACCTGCCACCGCCGCCTCCTTCGCTCTGTGACGGTATTTTCAATTCTATCGCCATCTTTTTTTTAAAAACTTCACTGTATTCACGGAAAGCACGACACTCACCCGACCCCGCCTGCTGCCTCTTAAGTCCAGAGCATGCAGAGTTAAATATACTGCACCCTGGACTGATCCTACTTTCAGAGTGCAGTCTTATTTACATTTGATCAGAGCACCACATAATTGGACCACGTGTGTGATTTTTGGGATTCCTGCACTGATTCAATTTGTGAGTGCGGGAGAAAAGTCTACTTCTGACACCAGATCACAACTGAGCTGAAACCGTGATCCTCTAACACATCTCTAACTCTCCAAATCAGATTAGCCCCTATTATACTTCTTTTTTTTTTTTTAAAGTACCATGCCAACTGTTTAGTGTCATTTTATTCTCTTATTCTCAGTGCTACATCTACAGTGTTTTTAACCAGTCAATCCTACTCGTTTTTGTCAGACTTCCCACCCCCTCCTCCTCCACCACTGGACGATGATTTGCCAGCCCCTCCCCCAGAATGCCAAATCACTCCCTCCGGCTCTGACGGGCCCCCTCCCGCCTTCCCAGCTCCACCTCCGGTGGCGGATGATTTGCCCCTCCCTGTACCCCCCGAGGAGAGTGCCTGCCTGCCCACCTGTCCCCCGCCCCCTCCTCCCCCACCCCCTCCTCCCCCCCCACCCACTGGTAGCAGTCTTCCCAGCGCAGCTGCGAACCCACAGGTGAGCCACGACAGTCTCGTCTTCATCAAAGCGTTTACATGCTGGCACGTTTCATCCTCTCACTTGCATGTCTTTGTGTTAATGTGTGATTTAATAATCAGTTGGGACACTGGCAGACTCTGTGTTTGGACTGTAGGGGATTTGTTGATTTATTTTTTATTTTCTTTCCAGGACAAGCGGTTTTTCTTTTTTCCCCATAAATAGTATTAACATCCCACTAAATTGCTCTGTTTCATGCTTCTCACAGGATTATTATCCATGCATGTCACTGAAATTGTTTTTAGACATGCAATAAAATATGTATTGTTTAGCCATTGCAGGACTGCATTATTAGCAGTTCCTGACGCTTTTATATGTGCGATTAAATGGATTTTTATACTCAATGCTGAACAATGCCAACTAATCAAATGCGCATTAACACTCATTTACTCACTGTCATCATTAATCACGTCATTAAATTCTAATTCTTCCATTCTGGTTCTACATCTATGCTTCTGCTGAAATAATGGCTCTAAAGTGTCATTTAAAAAAATGTGTTCCATACTTGTGTTACAATTTGTTACAAATCATGTGTGAATTTATGTGGATCTATTTATTTATGTGCTAATGTGCTGTTCTTTCCTACACTGTCCTCCTCTGCCAGAGACTGATGGAAAAGCAGACCAGCTTCGATAAGCAGCTTGACTCTCTGACAGACTTGCTGTCTGAAATGGAGACCAGGGGACCCTTCAACCCGAAGGTACAAAGCGTGGAGAGATGGGCTAGTGACCGTAACAAACAAAGGATATTAGGACACAGCTTGTCGGTGGAAGTTCTCCATGGAGCTACAGAATAGATGAGTCAGAAAATGACAGCAGGGTTTGTCTCGCAGAATGATGATGGTCAGAAAAGCAAAGCACACAGGGGGAAATCAAAGACAAGAGAAAGCGGCTGGTCATTGGAAATCTTTTGGAGAGACTCCAGGTCGGTTTTATTAGCCTCTGTTCATCTGCTCCGGTTGAAAGCTCACCGATAAAGTGAACTGCACACCCAGCACATCAGGCTGAAAGAGGAAACAAAAAGTGAAGTAGCTGGTGATTCACACTGTGAGAGGAGACACTTGCAGAGAGAGTGATGCACACGGACGTGAGTGGAGGGTATGCAAGCACGATGAGGCCAGAATGTGCTGCCAGGATCCCAGTGAGAGGCCCATAAATGGAGAGTGTTTTTATCCAACTGGGAGGTGCTGGATCGGGGCAGAATGTTTGTTCGAAACAGCAAAATAAATGTCAGAAAGACGAAGCACGTCTGATAAGCTCAAATTGTGGAGCACTTCCAGTGTTTACTTAATCAAAGTACCACAGTCATTACAATAAACCTGCCGAGTATTTCTGTGTGCTATGTATATGCCAGATATTCGCTTGAGAATTATAGTTGTGGGAAATGTTTTGTTCCCAACCCAACTGAACAATCATCCTGAATGGCCTCTCATTTGCTTTTTACCTTTTTGTTCACAGTTGCCCAACCAGTATTCTTCACCACCAGCACCCAAGCCATCAGCGCCGCCCCCAACAGCTCCCAAACCAACGCTGTCCTTCCTCCCACCCCCCGAGATGGGAGACCGCCCGCCTCCAGCACCTTGGGCCGAAGAACTCAAAGCCAGAACAAACCGACAAGCCAATCACAACGCTGCACCAAACGCCGCCAATCAGCCATTCGGGAAGGGCCCCGCTGTGGCTCCCAAGACTGGTTTCGGAGGACGCCCGACGACCTCGTCAGCCTCCCTAGCACAAAAACTGAACCAGAACCTGAATCAGAGCCCCACTCCAGTCATTAGCGCACCAAAACCCTCCCACCCAGCAGTCACCAGCACCTTTCCACCAGCTCCAGCCGCACCGCCTGCACCGCCCGCACCACCCGCACCTTCCGCCCCAGCAAACAACATGGCCGCCATCCCGGCCTCCAATCACGTTAAGAATCCTCCCTTCTTAAGCCAGGTGAATGCAAACCAAAACCCTCCTGCAGCTGTGCCTCCTCCCCAGCCCAAAGCCATGGCCTCTCCACCATCCCCTATGAATCAGCCAATGAAAACGCCTCCTTCATCCACGGTAAGGCTTTGCAAAAATATGTGCACATCATGTTATTTTTACAGCTCTTCCGGTTTTCATAGCCCAACTGCCCAGTCGTAAATAATAAAATCCCGGGCTTGCAAGTATAAAAACATGTGAATAATTCATATAGATGTATAAATGGCTATTTGTGTGTGCAGCCCTCACACCCTGGCCCAGTTTCTATCCCGGGTGGTGGCGTTCCACTGAACATGAGGGAAGTGGAAGAGCTGGAGAGGATGACGAAGGCCTTTATTAAAGACATGGACACACATGCACCGGTCATCACCTCCACTCCTACAGGTACATACACACACATGCACACTGATCTGGTAACTTATTGTTTCTTAGTGGAGGTCTCCTTTCCTCTTCCAGTGTTGCACTGTTAGTAGTTTGAAAACAGAACTCTTTTTCACATCCATCTGCTTGTGGTCAACATTACGTCCATTTTACCGGGAGTATTTTATGGAGTGATAAGTACTTTGCCATCCGGCCTTGCTCTAATCTGGTACGAAACACAAGTGTGATAAGTACACTTCCGGTACACATTCCCCAAAAACAATTCCATACATAGATGTGAAACATGGTTGTTTTAACACAGCTGATGGCGAAAATGTTATTTTAAGAAATTCAGAGGAAGGAAAAAAAACTTAATATTCCTTCAAATGAAACTGGAGGTGGATCTTTAAAGAAGATCCCAGTAGACTTTTATAGAAGTTTTGAGCTTTCATTTGTCTCTGCAGTGGCTTTCTGCTTACTGCTCGACATTCCTTCCTGCTGATTCACTCTTTGCAAACCTATGACCTTGTGCACATTCGCCTACATCGACAGTACAGTCATGGGTGGAAATTAGCGATGGCCTCAGTATTCTCCTTTCCGAATCAGAGAAAATGAACACAGGCAGAGACGAGTGGGGAGTATGGTATTTGCAAATTATTTTGTTTGTGCATCATCAGTCCTTTCAAAAGCCCCTTCTGTCTCTCCCCCCGTCCCCATTTCAGAGGTTTGTGGGAAGTGTGGCGAGGCTCTGTCCCGTACTCAGCCAGCAGTGAGGGCCATGGACAAGCTCTTTCACTCCAACTGCTTCTGTTGCATGAGCTGCCACCGCCCCCTGCAGGGCATGCAGTTCTATGACAGGGATGGAGCGCCTCAGTGTGAGGACTGCTATGTGGTGAGGACCCTCGCTCATTCTCAGTGATCAGTAAATTTTATTGTTAGAAAAACGTGAAGTTTTGAGCATTTATTCACTAGGTAATTGAAATCCTCCCAAGGGTATTTTATTTTCGCATCAAGTGCACATAGAGTTGATCCAGGGAAACTCTTCTATATCTTGCAATGAACATTTCCTGCTAATTTTGTTAACTCCTCAGTATGTAGAGTAGCAGCGTAGTGTAAACTGTATGTGTGAACAATGTACTGAGCAGAGTTGACGCAGCGAATACACCTTCCCCAGTGCACTTCCAGGCAATTACCTAGTTTCGTTTCTCCATCCCACTCTCATATTCCCTCTGTTCCTCCTCAGAGCTCCCTGGCAGTGTGTTCACGGTGTGGAGAGAGGATCACAGACCGTGTGCTCAAGGCAGTGGGTCAGTGTTTCCACGCCCAGTGTTTCCGCTGCAGCACCTGCTCCTGCGTGCTTGAAGGGGCGCCCTTCATTACCGACGATAACAACAACCCCTACTGTGTCCAGGATTACCACAGGTGTGAATAATACTAATAAAGTGAACGGCTTAAACCTTTGCCATCCCCTGCCGGTTGACCAGGAATAATGTCGCTTTTATGTTCCTTCACTGTGCTTGTTAGTGTGTGAAATGGCTTCTCCCCTTTCTTTTCCAGGCGTTTCTCCCCTCTGTGTGTGAGCTGTAATGAGCCCATTATCCCAGCCCCAGGCAGCGAGGAGACAGTCAGAGTGGTGGCTCTCGACAAGAACTTCCACCTTAAGTGTTATCGTTGCGAGGTAAGGCATTTGTCCAACGATTGCATCCTAATATACTCCTCAAAGTGCAACAAAAGACTGACAAAAGAATTGTGTCGCTGTATTCCTGTTCTGCAGGACTGTACCCGCCCTCTCTCCATAGAAGCGGATGAAAACGGTTGCTATCCATTGGATGGTCGGATCCTGTGTATGAAGTGCCACACCCAGCGAGCCAAGCAGGCCGCACAGTGATTTTTGGTAGTGTCTGTCCCTCAGTTAAAATATGAACCAAAATCCGAGAGCACAGGTTTTTTTTTTTTTTTCATCCAGCTACCGTTTTTGCCTTTGCAACAGGGCTTTTTAGTCAGTGTATGTGCGCAGGTGTGCGTGTGAATGTTCTGTGTGAAAAGTTTCTTTTTTTGTGCATGCAGATACGGCGTTGTGTCCCCTCGTCTTTGTTCGACTCAGTTTAGTGCAGAGGTAATGTACTGCACTGATAAAGACTCCTTTCGTCTTTTATCTCTTAACTAGCCGCCTTTGTGCGCTAGTGCATATCTTTTGTGCCAACTCTATGTTTACGCTAAAAATGTTCCGCATATCTTGCACAAGAGCAGTGTGGTCAAAGAGCAGTCTGAGGAATATAAAGTTGCCTTTCTGTTTGCCTCAGTATTGTCAGTAGCATCACATACTGAGATATCTCCATTGTAACACTTCCACTGCTGCTCTCTTTACCTGTGAGTGTCATAAATGTACATCAACATTAGTAAATTGGGTGGGGAGTGTCAGGAGCCTCCCACGTGATCATTCCACTGATATCGCCACTGTAGTTTGGCTGTCGCTAGAGAATATCGTTACTACACGGGCAGTTAACGTGCCTGCAAGCATGAATGCTGACGCTTTCCTGCCCAGAAAGTGCTTTATCCGCCATTCTACTCTAATAGCATTTTTAAAAGAAATCACTTAGGGCTACAACTCAATTGCAAACATAGATAAGAAAAAAACTGCGAATGTCGCTCTTTTCATGTGAACATGATGATTCACAGGCATGCGTTCAATGTCTTGTCGCTCCATGTTGATCATACGTATTATTAAGGCAAGATTAAAACAATCTCTTCTGGAAAACTGTTTAGATCTGATTAAAGAGTGCTAAGTATTTTTAGATGCATGCTTTTTCGAATGCATAAATTCTGAACAAACAGGTGAGCACAGATTGACCAGCACAGATTCCATTCCAGGGTTCCAGCTGCATGGCTGCAAACAGGACCTATTATGTGATAGTTGCACAGTTCCATAGTGAATTGAAACATGTTTTTAGAGTCTCTTTGACTCTAAAGCCCCCCGCACATGATAGATTTTATTCAAGTAGGCAACACATAGAAACATAATAGTTTTTGATAAAACCCTATCTTGGAATCTCTCGTTTTTGCATAATATGATAATATATGGACCTTTTTTTATGATGAGACTCTGAATTTATGCATCGCGCTCCAGTAGCAGGACTGTAGAACAGTAGAGACTGTAGCTTTGAACTGTAGGTAACTGATGTTGAAACATAGTGACCAAATGTTTCAAAGCTGTTATAAGACAGTAACTTGGGATTCAATGTTTTGACATCAATATGTCGTCATCATTCACTATTTGAGCCCAGTATTTTGACCCTCAATCTCCTCTGTTGTTCCTGTGAATACTTTTTCCTCCAGTAATCATCTTTTGTACTTGCATTGAATCATGTCATGTTACATACTATTTTTTTTCTTCTTGTACTGTATTTCACTGATAAATGCTTATTATTATGCGTGTTCATTGTTAACCTGGCAATGTGCCTTCTCCACTGTTGTACTCCAGTGTTTCTGTTGAGCCGAGCCTGGTTTCCAGACTCAGAATTTAATTCGTCATTCAAACAAAAACAAAAAAAGAACAACTATTGTTACTTGTGCTTGCATTGAGCCTGGTGCAGAATAACACCAGACTGACTAACATTGGCAATAGTGAGTAATTGCATGCTAGCTGTGTAGGTGGCATTTCCTGTAGTATTATGTCTTTCTGTTTGTTTTTTGCACCAACAACTTTGTGGCCCTGTGTTTGTCATCCATATGTGATGATATATTTACGGTGATGCCTTCACACTCTCATTTATCTGGTGTTATGTTGTGCCACTATATTACATGCTGATGCCTTGTCCTTCGTATAACTTTTGTTTTTAAAGAAAATTCTGTTTGATTGTGGGAATGTTACAAAAAAAACTTTCTTCATTTCCACTCTCCCTTGTTGGCTGTATCAAAAGATAAATAAATAAATTACATGCTACCTACACAAAGGTTTGGCTTCTTAATTACAATACCTATTTATGTTTTTTTTTCCTCTAACATATTCTTTCTGCTCTGCTGCCATGTGACACATATGAAACGTGTTCCTCTCTAGACCCTCAATGATGTGCTACACCGTAACATGACCTCCCGGACGCCAAACATCTCTATCAGTTGTTGCCAGCCATGTGTTGTGCTGATAATGACGACAACGGACGTGTGCTTCTTAAGACTGTTTACTTCTCTCATCCGGTGCAATGTAACAATATATACGCAAAAGTAAGTTTGGGGTTTAACTCACCATCGAGAGCCTCCTGCTCTCAGGCTTTTGGAACTTTGGAATGGAGGAACTTGCAATGTTGAATTCTAGAAGCTCATTTTTTCGTCAGCCTGTGATCACAAAGCACAAGACATCCCCATGAAAGTCACAGGCTAACACTTAAATTGATAATCGTGGGGGGGTTCCACAGTTCCTACAGAGACGAGTGAGACGAAGCTCGCAGAGTTGTTCTTATCGGTGTCAGATGAAGGAACACGTGAGTGATGGAAGCAGATAGAACTAGATGACAGCTGTTTGACGTAGGACCGCAGCAAGTGTGAAATTTAAGTTAAAAACTAGAGGATGCAGCACACAAGAGAAATATAGAGCAAGACATCTATATAACAAGAATGAGAGAAACTAAAAAGGACATTGAGGTAGGACCACAGCTTACTGTGTTGTTATGTGGACGCATTTGCAGAGTGATCGTGTGCATGAGAATGTTTTGATAGCTAAATATAACTAAAGCTATCCATTACTCCCAGAAATTGATCTCATTCAAATGGTGTTGTTTTGAAGTTCATGACTCCATGACTATTGAATGGCGTTAGACAAACTAATATTTTTAAAGCAGAACATTTTCACCTTTCAAAAGAAAAAAGAAAAGAAAAAGCCGCCATTAGGCTGCACACCTGTTAGTAAAAGTGAATGATGATACATAAGGAAAACTATTGGTTTACTGTAGATAGTAAAGCTGTTTAAACTTGTGTTGTTATTGCCCAGTGACTTAATGCAGCTCCTAAGGCGAACAGTAGATTTATGTTGAGGACTTATTGTGGATCAGTGCAACATACCTGTAGTGATATAAAGTCAGGGGGGTTCTGGGGTGTCAGAAATCACTGTTGAGCCACCCTCAATATCCATTTTTGTAGGTTTTGTAGTTTTTTTTTGTTGTTTTCTCCAGTGAAGTCTATACAACATAAAGCAATTTTAAATTTGCTATTGTTTTTTTGTGTGTGTATCTTTTGCCCTTTACCTTTTCATGTTATATACTTGAATGTTTTTACCTCTGCAAGCCTCAAGTTTATTATAATGCTACAACATCGGAGGTAAGATGGAGCGGCACGGTCACTGCACACTGCTGTGTTTGAACCCACTGTAATTGTAAGTGCCCCCTCCCCATATACAGGCTACAAGTAAACTTTATTTTTTAATCAAAGATGTCATATATTAATCATCATCATCAATGTACCAATATATCATATGTTTTACCACTATATGACAAAATACTCGAAATTCTCAGATGGCTATCAACGGGAACGGGCCAAAATCTGCTGTATATGAAAGGACACTTCCGAGAAATGCATTTCTCTTGTTTCCCTCACTACCACCCTCAGCTATCAGTGCAACCATCATCCCAGCCAGAGCCTGAGAGGGGGCTTCGGCCTCCACCTCGGCTGCAGCTCCCCACCCAAGATCCTCCAGAGGCCCCGCAACAAGCCGAGCGCCAGCCAGAGCCTCCTCTGCCAGAGAGCGAACCCGAGCAGCAGCAGCAGCAGCCGCTCGGAGAGGAAGTAAGACCAGTGTGGATCAAACACAGAAAGCTCCTCTCTCTCATCTTTTTGTGCATCTGCTCGTGTGCTG
>CAESWR010000853.1:375056-391746 GCA_903171835.1 Mullus surmuletus
TTTGCAATTTCCCCTCTGGCAGTGGCAGTGATTAAAGCATCGGAGCTGTGGGCTGCCATGGAGCCTGAGCTGCTTGTCACTGTCAGGACCGAACTAGAGCCTACAAGTGAAGAAGAGGGTGAGCAGCAGGAGGAGGAAGAGGAGGAGGAGGCGGCGGAGGGAGAAAAGGAGGCTGAGGATGACAGAGCAACCGCTGTAATGATTGCTCAGTACCTCCGTGTCAACAAATACAGGTGATGGTAATCACCACTGCTATACAAGAAGTGTCACCGCCTGAGGTTTTTAATTTCTCTTGCGCTGTCAGACAACAATTTGATTTTCTGTTTTTCTTCTAAAATGTTCTTCCTCCATAGGAATGCTGTACGTCTTTGTATAAGAGCCCACAGCTGCTTTCCTGAATCTGAGATGTTTGCGTCTCTGTCCACTCTCACCCCCGAGACGCTAATGGACACACTGGCTCTGATTTTCAAAGGTAAAACTATTATTTGACTCTTGAGTGCTTTTTGCTCGGGGTATTAATGGAAGCAAGATGGAGGACACTTAGGATTCTGTTCTTTTGTGATTCCTCTCAATTAAGGGGACTTCGGCTCAGGTTATCTCTTCGTATCAATTCATCAAACCAGATTTGTCTCAATTAATTTAACCAGACTTCAATATCTGGCAATTTAAGTGTGCAATATGCAGGGTGACAGTAACACTGCACTTAACAAACCACCCACTGCTGTAATATACAAAATATGACCAAAAATGATGTACTACCTCTGCAAAAGGTTTTAATGCTACAGATATGACCAGGCACTTAGAATTTCCATACATCCACACATTCCTTTATTCCGATTGCTTTTTCCTCAAACTATCTTCAACTTGTGCCCAGTGATGAGACCAAGGCGAATACGAGCTCACTGAGCGAGAGTTGGGTCCTTTTTGTCTCAGGTGGCAGGTAATCTTGGCAGAGCAGAGGAGGATTCCTGCTCTGCTGTAAGGGCCTGCCTACAGTGATTTGGCTGAATCCAAATTCTTCCCTTGAAGTAACAGGGGAGTAATCATGGAGCTTCAGCCAACAGCGTGGATGTGTGTGTGACTGTTTGTGTGAATGTGCAAGAGGCAAAAAGTTCTCCCAGCTCTCTTTGCTGCTCAAAGGGCCATGAGTTGCTTCTTTGGTAATCTGAGGGCCAAATTGAGAAACGTCTTAATTTTCTGGGCATGTTGGCCCAATTGTTAGCAACCAAACCACAACAAAGCTCAAATAATAGAACATCAGTCTGTAGAGAATAGAATAGCCTTTTAATGTCATTGCACTGTGGAGCTATAACGATATTAAGGTTAGATGTAGTTCTTCAGTGTTTCTTTTAGCTAATTTAAAGTGTGTTTTCACAGTGACTAAGTGACTCTAGTTATGCTAAAAAAAAAACAAATCTTTGAATACAAGCTGTACCAAGGACCTTTTTTCCTTAAGTAGATCTGTTCCATTAGGCCCAACTGTCATACAGCAGAAACTGTTCCTGTCCATTTAACACTTGCACAGTTCCTTTTGCTTGTATTAAAAGCTCAGCAGGCAGGCAAGAGTTTTACTTGCCTACAGGATCATTTGGGTAATCAAATAGCAGCAGTTTATTGGAAAAAAAATTGGGAGTCACAGATATCGGTTTGGTTTTTTTTCTCCTTCTCCACAGGCTCTGATGAGGACACTCCTGAGATCAGCCAAAACCTGCCCCCAACTCCACAGAAAGAAGGAGAGAAAGAGGGGGAGGATGGTGATCTGAAGAAGCAGGAGATGCTGGTGCAGTACCTGAGAGACACAGAAACCTTTGCCTTGCAAGTGGAGAGGGCGATCTCTGTCATCAACACCATGCTCTACTGGAAGACCACCTCAGGTAGCTGCGAATACAGACATAGATTAAAGCACGTTGTTGTCGTGTACGACTTGAGAAATGTCTTACTCGGATTTAAAACAAAATTTGCGTTTAGTGGTCCAGGAGGCTGTGCAGTTTTGCGTAACTGTGTGCGAGTTCAGTGTTGCCAACTCTGTCAGTGGAGTGAGGAAGATGTTGCCCCTGGTCTGGTCAACTGATGCGGCGATAAAAGATGCTGTTATTCAAGCTTACCGACGCCTCTATCTGAACCCTCAAGGTGACTCTGTCAGGTCTGTATAACTCATTTC
This sequence comes from Mullus surmuletus, assembly GCA_903171835.1. Lineage (NCBI taxonomy): Eukaryota > Metazoa > Chordata > Actinopteri > Syngnathiformes > Mullidae > Mullus > Mullus surmuletus. The sequence goes on from CAESWR010000853.1 coordinate 377,218, forward strand.
CAAATATGTTGCGTCTCGTCAACACTTTTGTGGTATCTCTTGCATCTGTTCAGTGGTGGCATCAACCGTTTGCTATCATTAACACCGCTAGTGAAACTGAATACATTTCGAACTATTTTTGTGGTGTGACTCATTTAGTCAAATAGCACAAAACCCAACAGCACAAACTTTGGTTATTTGTATCTGTTGTATTTGTAGGATGAAAGCCCTGACTCTTGTGGACAGTCTCTCTGAGCTGATGGTGGATGCATCTCTGGGAACAATCCAGTGTCTTGAGGAAATAGTGAGTTACAGGTTCACATCTCTCATGGTCAATCGTGGAACACAGAAATTATGTGCTGTAGTTTCTCCAACAGTGTTGTCTCCTACCCTGACATAAAGATGATTTGTGTTGCTGTAGGTGCAGGAGTTCTTTGGCAGTGGCAGCAGCCTGGAGTCAACTGTAGTGCAGCTTCTATGGGAAAGATTCACTGGCAAAAGGGAAACTTCAGCTCTATATAAACGAGCTGCTGTGCTGCTGCTAGGCATGGCTGCAAGGTAGGCAAAGACACCATTGGCTGGTTTTAAATAGTGATGTTTTCTGTCTCCCACATTTCTTAAGATGATTTGGGGAGTTGTTTCTTGGCAATAAGACTTGATTAGGCCAGGGGAAACATAGGTTTACAAAAGTTAGTTTACAGCAGACATGCGGATTGTGTGCTTGAACAAATGCTTGCCCAACTATATATGCAATCACTTTCGCACTCTGCTGATGTTGTGACCTCATCACGCTATTCAGTGCAGTAAAGTGGGCAGGTATGTCTACCAAAACAAATGTAATCAGTCGCAGAAAAATTATATACAGCCTGTGTTTTGTGAAAGAGAACAAACCGCAGTCTCTCTTCTGGCAGTGGTTGTCAGTGCAGTGCATCTGTACAGAGTGTTTACCGTGGATGAGGCAAAGTCATGTTGACTGGTGAACAGATTTATCTGGAGTACTGCTGAGCTGCAGAGCTTATTTCAAACTGAGTCATGATGCTTCAACAGCACTGCGTGCAAACTATTCTCTCTCCAACAACCTGGTGCATTTTATTTATTTGTAGCTGATGTATATTAAGGTGTGATTTATTCTGTACTATGCCACAGATGTGATGAAGGCATTGAAATCTTTTTTTATTTTTAATTTTTAACGACTGTTTTGGTATTCTCCTCATTTGCATATCTTGGTCCAGCTTGTTAAGTTGCACCACTGTAAGAAGTGAAAACAAATTGACAGTTACACAGAGGCTAATTCAATATGGAATTGGGTGGGGGTTAGATAAACACAGGTGTTATTGATTACATTAATCAAGATGCTGCCCAGGGTGTGTACAGAGCCTGATTGTGATATGTAACACCTGTGTTCATCTGATATTGGCTGCTGTGAAAAAGGTCTATAAACCAGCTCATACTAATGTTTCATAAGACAGTGGTAGAACAAAACCTCTCAAATATTTAAGATAAAATCATTTGGTTTTGTTCATTTTCCTGTTGTTTTTTTATTGGTAGAAAAACCTACTTCTATCATTATGAACATTCAATGTGTTTTTTTTGGGGTGTTTTTTTTTTTTACTTGGATGTAAAAAATGTGGGATACCTCATTGTGTAAAGGCTTTTCAACATATATTTTTGTCCTGCTTGAGCTACTTGACATTCAGCAAATCCTCTCATTAGCAAGAATACAAGCGCAGCCTCGGCTCCTCTTCATATTTAATCGAAGTCACGACCGTATAACTAGGCTTCTTGCCAGTGTGCTTCGCTGAATGATTTTTTTTTTTTTTTCTTCCTTCAATCTACCTCAAAGACCGCCACTGCTGTAGGGAAGAGTGAGCGAGTGTAAAGGGAGACTATCTGTAGTCCACCCACACTGCTGCTTCTCTTCAGCCAGCCAGCAGCATTCATAACCTATTAAATCGTATGTGCTTCTCCTAACCCATCCTCCCACATGCATTATCTGGGCAGCAGCTGAGCTCTGCCAAGGCCAGCGCTCAGGCGCTCGGTTGATGTCTGTCAGAGATGTTATGACTTCTCTTTGCATAATCATGTGATCATTTGACAGCATAAAATAGCTATGTTTACCTCTTTGTTTAAATGCCGTTCTTGTGCATGCATGTCATTGTGATAGGGCAGAGAGAGAGGTGGTCCTCAGTAATTTGGACACCCTTTGTTCCATTGCTCTGGGAGAAAAAGTGACGGAGGACTTTCTACTTGCAAGAGACACAGTTATCACTATCTGCAGTATTACTGATCATGTCAGGGTAAGGAAATATTTATTCCAATATTTTTAGTAGAAGTGTTTGGTAGATGGATAATTTTTTGGTAGATGTATAGTCCTAGATGTATAGTAGTAATGAAACAGACATTACTATATTGTCAATAACGTGTAGCATTTCCACCCATTTCCACCAGCAATCAAAAGGAGCTCCATTCCGGCTGCCTCAGGACCATCAACTCTTCTCCTGCCTCACACAGGCTATGGCTGATGGTAAATCAGGACACTGTTGCATACCATTTCTTTAGAGGTGGTGGTTAGTTTTTCAGTCAGATTCCACCCCTGATTTTTATTTTTTTCTCCTCACGGACATTTCTGGTATTGGCTGGTATTCCAGGTGTGGTGATGGAAGACCCGTACTGGCAGAGCTTCATGGAGCAGGCTGTCCGTCTCATCTACTTCCTGGCCGAGTCCCCTGACCAGCTGTGCTCCCGCCTGCTCCAGCGCAGTTCTCGTCTCTTACTCGATCAGATTTCTGAAGGCGGGGACATTAACAAGGACGATGGACAGACGCAAGATGGATCTCAAGAGTCCACTGAGCAAGGTGAACAAGGGGATCGCCCCCTCAGGTCTCTTTCCGAATACTCCTGTCTGGAATGCGATTTCACTGTGTATCTGTTTACTCTGCACCGAGGCTTTGTGACCCGTCACAGAACTCCCCTCTGTTTCTGTTTGCTCTTAATCACATGTGTTCATGTGTCTTTCTCCTGCAGTGAGCTGCGTGTGTCTGGCCCAGCTTCTGTCTCTCTGTGGCTGCGTGGCTTTCTGGCAGGTGTCTCACCTTGAGCGCAGTGTGAGCACTGAGCTGCGGAGGAGGAGAGGCGAGACGGAGGAAATGGAAGAGAAGGAAAAGGGCCCATCCAGCAAAGCTAAGGTCTGCAAAGACTTCTTAGATATTCTGCTTATACAATCTTGTAGATTTAATGCGTTTAGTTTAGATTTTTGTTTTTTGGGGGTGTTTTTTAGACAACACTGAAATAAGAAAGTAGGCAAAAATCAGATGAGTTATTATTTGAAAAGGATGAAGTCAATCACATTTTGAATAAGATGCATTTTAATGCAGCTGAAATGTGGTGCCATCTCTGAAATACAAATACAGCATCCTAGTTTCCTGGAATGTTTATATATGACTGCTTGATTCTGGTTTTCAAAAAGTACTGATACAATCCGAGCTGTAATATCTATGGTTTTCATACCTCAAAAGCTTATTCATGGTTCTTCACTGGGGTTAATTTCCACTTGATTGTGTGGAATGTGGTTACATGGTATTACAGTTGAGTCGTTTTATGCTGATTTACTCTAACACAACCAGCATATAGCAGTGATGAATGCATGGATGTCATGAGAGAGCAGAAATCAGAAAAACACTGGTGTAGATGTTAATGGATCTTAACTTTTGTCATTAAACTTAAATGTTTTTTGAGAATAGTGTATTTTTCAGACGCGTTCTATCAGCTGATGCTAGATAAGGCAGTGGGTGGCAAAGATTGGTGTGACAATCAGACTGAATCTCGGTTGGGTGGCTTGATGAGATTTATTTTTATGGTAAAGTAAAATGACTGATGGCTCATAATTGCTCTGCTCTCCAGGGAATCTGAAGTTAATGTCAGTCTAATTAGTCTTTTCTTTATATTTGGATTTTATTATGAAACCAACTAGAGTACTGCTGAGATTTATGAAAATGATGAACAACCCAAAGCGTTGCTTGTTCAAAAAGAGTTCTATCAAGAGGTTGTATGATCAGCTTTGTTGCACTTCTCTCGTTTAAAACTGTCATTATTGGAATCTACTAAAACTGCAGTGTTTTTAGAAGAAATGTCACATGTCTTATGTTGATTCTTTATCAAGCTCGAATACTTTTTTTTCCAGCAATCAGCCAATGAGAGCATGATGGAGGAGGACCTCGGCTTGGTAGGTGCCTCCGCAGATGATACAGAAGCTGAACTCATCAGAAAGATCTGTGAGACAGAACTCTTGGCTGGTAAAGAACAACCTCTAATCCATTTATGTACATGCTACTACAACCAATATCCAACATTCATACACTCACAATATATTTCATTTCACATATCCTGCACTCTATTCTCTTTTTAGAGGAGAACTTGCTGTGTTCATTCCTGCCCCTGCTGGTGAGAGTCTGCAGCTCTCCAGGACGCTACTCCCACCCCCAGCTCACCACTGCTGCATGTCTGGCACTCTCCCAGTACATGATGATAAGGTAAACAACTTCATTTTACTGCTCCGATAATATAAATGTGGAACAACAGTGAACCATAAATAGATCAACTTGGGATGTCAGTGCAATCTGTGTAACTGTTTTTCTCAATGGCAGCCCCTCCGTGTGCGAGGAAAACATCCGCCTGCTGTTCACAGTGCTGGAGCGCTCTGCCCTCCCGGTTGTCAGGGCTAATGCCATCATTGCACTCGGAGACCTCACGGTCCGCTTCCCCAACATCCTGGAGCCCTGGACACAGAATCTCTATGCCAGGTAAAGTGAAGATGTTCTCAGCTCAGATCAGCCCAGTAAGACGACAAATTAATTTGATGTGCTTGATGCTCGCCCTCATCAACCCCTGCATAGATTGACTCCTAATTAGATTATCATAGATCTGTAACTTTATTTTTTTGTCGAGCCGCCTACACAAAACAACAAGAAAAAAAACACCCTGTGCCGAGTGGGTGCACTGTAAATGACATTTCATCTCGGCTAACATGTTCCCTCTACTTGTACTATCCAGATCCCAGCGTGTTGTTCCTCTCAGCTGCATGATGTGATGCTGCTGTCACAATGCTCCACTGAGCCACATGATGGAAAAAGTTTTCTCCTTCCATCATGACTTTTTAATGGGCAAACAAACTTTAAGATGATCTGTCGGCTAACTCTCCTATCGGCCACATACACACTGACCTTTGTGGTTACCATGGAAACCCACCACCGCTTCCCCAGCTCCCGTAAATACCAACCCCCACTTGTGAACCGGGCGGAGCCTGCGACCGCGTTAGATGGGGGCACTTTGAAACAACGAACAGCTTAATTGCTAGTGTGTTACGGATTGTGACTTGAGCCAATGGATAGTGTGTTGTAATTATACAGAGCGAATGGCCGAGGAGAGAGATAATTTCAGGTGAAGTCAAAGGTTCTGCTGAGCTTTACTCCGCTAGCTATGAAATTCGACTTTAAAATCACTTTTTGGTTTCTCTCTGTTACTACTGAAAAGTTCCCTATGTCCAAGTTGCTCATTTTTGATGTGCGGTTTTAATTATAAGGCTTGACAACGTTCACATTTAGGTGTTTTGGATATGTAAAACACAGTTCTTTTTCTATATATGCCACCGCCTCCCAGTGTTTTCTACCTGATAAGCATTTCATAGTGTTCCCTAATTGTCCCCTACACAGTAACACCTCCACTGTTCTCAAGGCTGCCGCTGCCCTGGAGCCTCCTGATAAGCGCCTTAAGAATTAATTACTCCGCTCATTGGAGTTGTAAGCCCCTTCATTGGCATGCAGAAGTGCCACGAACAAGTGTCTGATCCTCTGCCAGAAATGATACTCTGGCACAAATGAGAAATGGTTAATGAGTTTCTTTTGTTGTGTGATTTTGGGTAAGGCTAAATCTAAATGAGTGTCAGAATGCCACCATGTTGCCCTGCCACAACCCGTCTCGGCCAATTGTTTGGTTTTACCGTTCTACTCAATTCCAAGACTTTACAGGAAGGCCTAATTAACTGGGCCTGAAAATGAAAAGGTGCCAAAAAACTATTACCCCAAACCTCACATTTTAACCCTAGTTTTGGACGTGGCTTTCTGAAAAAGCTGTGGTCCAACACTGACTTTTATTTTGATCCTGATTTACATTGATTAGAGTGGACTAAAAATTTTCATTTAGAATACTACCACTTGTTAATCTTTCGCAACATAAAGCAAAACATCTGAGCAACACCATACTGTCATTTTTTTACTATATATAAGATGAACTTATGGCATGGCATGCATATACATTTTTGGGGGGAGGGGTTGGAAAGCTGTTGTCAAATGCTTGTTCATCAAGGGGTGTTTACGAGAAAGACAAACAATGTTAGCATGCAACCAAAATATTTAGCTCCACAGTGGTGCTAAGATGGTAATATAGGCGCAATCTCATTATCAAAGAAATGGAGATCCAGCTGGTCATAATTTGACATCCTCTTTTCCAGGCTTGGCGACGAGGTCCCGTCCGTGAGGCAGACGGCCGTGACAGTCCTGACTCAGCTGGTGCTTAAGGATGTGCTCAAGGTCAAAGGGCAAGTCAGTGAGGTGGCAGTGCTGCTAATTGACCCCGAGGCTCACATCGCCAGCCTGGCACTGAACTTCTTCAATGAGCTCGCCACCAAGGTGCACAATTTCTCACACACACAGAGGCCGTCAGTGGGAGTCTCAATAATTGGTAAGGGTCTTGACTCTCTTACCCACTAATAATGTCCCCCATCAGGACAATGCCATCTACAACCTGCTCCCAGACATCATCAGTCGTCTGTCTGACCCCGAGCGAGGCATGAGCTCAGAGGACTTCAACACCATAATGAAGTGAGTTGCTTCACAGGAGTTGTAACCCTGCGTGCGTCCACACTGCTCAGCACTCTGCAGGCGGGGACAAATTGTGACTGGTTTGGCAATAAGAATTAAACTGCTTCTGTGAGTGTTGCATTGATGTTTTTGCTTTTTTAGACAGTTGTTCTCCTACATCACCAAAGAGAGACAGACAGAGTCTCTGGTTGAGAAACTGTGTCAGCGCTTTAGGACTGCCAAGTGAGTGTACCCGTCCCCCACCTGTCTTTGCTTTCATCTCCACACCTCTGACCAGCATTTTGACGATTTCCCTTTCTTCCGCCACTCAAGTCCACCCTGCAGTGTTTCAATTGTGTGGGATGCGGCGTAATTAGTGGGTGTTTTCAGTGCAGAGAGAGCCACCATTAAGAGGCTGCAGTCACAGTTCAGTTCATCTGACCCCACACTGACATCTTACTATTCACTCATCTCAGAAACTGTCACCATGTTGTTGAGGAATGTTGACGGAACAATTGGCCCAGCCGGTCTTCGGCCTGCCTCTGACTCATCCCTAATCGAAGCTCAAAGGAAGGACATTTTACATTATCCGATGGCAAAGTGAATTTAGATATAAGATGTTCCTGGGAAATGAGATTTGGTCCAAATGTCAGGGCAAAGCCATATTCATGAGTAATGAGCCTTTTGTGAAGCATCTCCAATCTTGATGCATTTCACATAATTTTCTAATCGGGTTTATTCCCTCATCCCTCTAACTCATCCTTGTTGTCTCGTCAGGACGGAGCGTCAGTGGTGTGACTTGGCCATGTCCCTGTCTCTGCTGTCCATGTGCGAGCGCGGTTTTAAGAGGCTGCAGGAGTGCTGGGAGTGTTACAGCGACAAGCTGACGGAGCCCGGAGTCTATCAGCCTCTGCTCTCCATCACCGCCAAGCTCCGCCGCGGAGCCAAGCTCCAGTTTAAGGTGGGTCGTGTCTTTGTGGTTAAAAGTGTCGGTCCTTGATGGTGGGGCCTTTGTGGTAACTGATTTTGGGGTCGTTTTTCCAGACTCAGGTTGATGAGTTTGAAGCACGGCTGACGGCGGTTCACACACGAGGGCTGGAGAACGTCGAAAGTCCCGAGATGGATGAAGAGAACCCAAAAGAGGGAGGATCCAGTGAGGGCACAGCCACGCGCACACCAGTGCCTGCAAGGGGCCGCGCCAAGTCCAAGAGAGGTCAGTGGTCTCAGAATCTGAATGTTTTATTCCAGTTGGCTTGCAGGGAGGAAACATTTTTTCCCCCCGACTTTTTTCGTCATCCAGGTCAGTCGAAGGCATCCGTTTCCAGCCGCGGCGATGACAGTTTTGTGACGCCTCGAAAATCTCGCAAAAAGAAGAAACCTGTGATTACCTTCAGCAGTGACGAGGAGGAGGATGAAGAGGGTGAGTGCAACCATTTATCATCAAGGAAAACCATTATAGTATTTTGTATGGGAGTATATTGTCTAAGATTGTAACACTTCCTGCAACATGTACTCCTTTTTGTTTCATCAGATGCTGTGATGGAGGACAGCGAGACCCCTAAAGTGACGACACCGATCGCCCGCTCGTCCCGCCGACCTCGCCTGAGGAACTGATTTTCCCTCCTTTCTTTGTTTTTGTCCTTTTTTATGTTTGTCTTTTAAGCTTCTCTTGGTCTATTGCATTTTTACACATTTTACTTCTTTTTTTAAAAAAAATATCCGTGTATATTTTAACAGCTAAATTTGGTACCAACTACAGGAGACTGATAATGTACCTTAAATGACAGATTCAAGGCCTGTTTTTAATAAACCTGGTTTGATGTAAAAGCTCTGCAGCTGTTTCTCAGTTTGTGCTCACTGAGCTTCAGTGGAGAAAACCCACTGACACCAAAATGTGTGGGGGGCTTGTGTCGTCTGCTGCATTATGTCAAGTAAATTTATACCGTCATTACAAGCAGCTTTGAATGTCCACTTCTGCAACGTGTTTGGACAGCGGTGTTTAATGGCTTGTCACAGCTTGCCTGGACAGTATTACAACCTGCATGCTTCGCCGTTTCATTTCCACTTTCCTTCAATTTTCTTATTGTGTCTTTCTATCCGGCACCCATCAGATTTCAGCCTCTTATCGTGCGAGGACCCGCCGCCACTTTGCTTATTTACAATCATGCGTCCTCTTGTTCCGTCTGACACATCTTCAGTATCCGAGTCGGTCGCCTCGCTTCTCTTGTAATCAATCTCTTTTGTAGGTTCCTGCTGCTCTTCGCCTGCTGCTTTCTCTCCCTCCTGTCCTCCTCCTCCTCCTCTTCTCTTCCTGCCTACTTTTCCTCCTACAGTGTCTCCTCTCCGCTGACATCACACGCATGGTAGTTTAACCCCCCCCCCTCCTCCTCCCTCCCCCCCACCTCCTCCCTCCCATCATCACTAATCTCTCCTTTTCGCCTACTCCTTCTCCCACACATTGTGCTCACCAAAAAGATGAGAGAGGTACGTTTCTGTATGTATGATTGATACGTTATGTAAAGCCCCTTGCCAAGTGCAGGCTAACAATATGATTGCACCAGCAGTTTGGATTTAAACTGGCATTGGAGTTAAAATGTATTCAGTGGGTGCTTCAAGTGTCCAAATTTACTGTACCTGCTACATCCAAGATAAATACTTTTTTGTATTTATTCCCTGAATATCTGAACTAGGGCTGTCGCAGTATACCGGTATTCACAATAATAGTGGTGTTAAAAGACTACATTTCAATAGCGTGATAAAAATACGCATATGATATAGTGTAAATGATCCGATGCCACTTGAAGACAGTGTTTTACATCTGTTCAGCGAATTCAAATCAAAGTAGACACTATTAAAGCAACACTATGCACATTCTTTTTCCTTGAAGTGACGACTTCAGAAAAGCTGTGTAAACCCCAATTCGTAAAACACAATCTTTATATTAAATTCAAAACATCAGGAAAAGTGTTTCCTGCAAATATCACAGCTGTGTCCAATAATTACACTGTTATTGGCTTTAATTAGGATGAGAAAAGGATGAAAGGAGAAGGATGAAAAATTAAGTTAAAGATCATTTTCATTGATTTTACCATTAAATTTTGTTTATCGTGATGATATCGTTATCGTGACATTTTGCCCACGACAATCGTGAAGTGCGGGTCTGATTTTGTGACGGCCCTAATCTGAATTTTTAGTAACATTTTCATTGACATGCCAGGCATAAATCTGTGCCCGGCATCGTGACGTCCAATTGGAGTTGTGCGGCTTTATTTACTTGAAATAATCAGAGGCTGCTGAACTTTGACGCTGCCGTGTTGGTTCATGCTGCTCCCAGTGTTGTAATTTGGCGGCAGGGGGTACAGGGAGCAGATGGCGCTGACAGACTGTAACTTACCCAACAGAGAGGGGAGGTCAGTGCATGCTGGGAAAGACCAAAGAGACAAAGGGGAGTGAGAATGAGGCTAATCTGCCCAAGGAGACGCATTAGAAATGTATAATTCATATCGCTTTACAGTGCTGATTAATGAGGCTGGTTTCATAAATTGCTGGTCATGGTGACCTCTGACCTTGGTATGTACAGTGCGGTGAGTGACATCAGTATGGCACGCAGCGAGAGAGTCCACACAGTCACCTTGGCAATGACAATCATTCCCGGAGGCTTTGACATCACTCCAAAGAAAAGAGGAAGATGAGGAGAGGGGCGGGCGAGGAGGAGGGGGGGGGTGGGGGTGTCGCCTGGCTCTACAAAAACCTCTGCAGCATCCCAGCTGATGCCCCAACATTCAACCGCTGCCAAGAGGACAGACGCAAGACCTAGGCGGGGGAATCATCCTTTCAACTCCATCACGGAGCGAGCAGTGGGAGGAGCCAGAAAGTGAGATAGTGATGCTCTCAGCAGGTGCCAACAAGTGAGAGGTAGCTGAGAGACAGAGGGATGGAGAGGAGTCTGTGAGAGCCGAAGACACCCAGAGCTCCGACAGACCTCGAACAGGTGAGCATTCAGAATTACTTCAGTTGTTTAATTTTTCACATCTAGGTGAAGAAAAATCATGTAAGTGGAGATGCAAATGTTTTTTATTTCTTGTGAAATTTAGTTATCTTTTTTTGTATTTTTTAGTATCTTTTTAAATTGTATTTTCACATTTTATGCTCAACCCAACTTCAAATACTTTTTTTTCGATGCAATTATAATTTAAGATTTTATTTACTTTTATTCAGAGTGAAGGTATTTTACATGTAGTTATTTGGCAGATGTTTTAAGCCCATGTGACATAGATATGAAATGAAAAAGCCTTTCGTCTGTATTTTATTTCTCTAAACCTATGGCAATACCACTGAAACTATGAGCATAAAATGGAAGAAGTGTAATTTTAATAAATTTTAATTTTTAGAAAATAACCCCCAAAACATTACATGTTGTAGAAATTCCATGCATTTGTATCCGATTTTGCTATGTGAATCACTGTTAAAATAGGGAAGAAGAAAAAAATTGACTTCATATCCACTCATTGCCAGCCTTTGCAGCCCGAGTGTTTCCCGTCCTCCCGCCTCTGCTGCTCGCCCCTGCTGCCATGCTTTGTCCTGTGCTGCTTTGTGCCACCCTGCTCCTCCTGACACCCCTGGAGACCACCGAGGCTCGGGCTCTGCACCCGTCTCCCGATGCCGTTCAGGTATGTAGGATGAAGTGACACAGAGAAGGAGGGAGGCAGACGCAGCGGTGACTTTTGTTAGAAGTGGAGGGATGTGTGTGTGAGCGTGGGGGGGGGGGGGNNGGGGTCTGAAATAAAAAGCAAAGCCAGAAAAGAGTGTATTGAGGAGAATTCAGAGTGGATGAAGGATGCAAGCGACTAGTCCACATAGAGGGAGGCAGTAATGAAATGTATCGCTGATTGAATTAGTCTCCCTCGTACTGTACACTCCCTGGCAATTAAATTGTCTTTTTTCCCCCTTTGTGTAGTTCATGGAGCAGTTTCTGGAACGCTACAATGACCTTTTGACCCTGGACGACTTGGAGAACCTGTTGAACAGCCAGCCGGAGGAGCAGTCCACCTTGTCCTCCGGGGTCAAATCGGAAGAGTACCCCAAATGGGCCGACGTCCCGACGCAGCCAGAGACCCCCTGGCTGCGGCTGCTGAAAGGCTCCCTGGCCAACCAGAAGCGAGCCGAACCGGACCGATCGCGGCGGGGGTGGAACCGAGGCTGCTTCGGCCTGAAACTGGATCGGATCGGGTCCATGAGCGGACTGGGCTGTTAGTGCAGCGAGGCGACTGCAAAGACTGATGGCATCCTTCAAGGAGGAAAAACGCAAAGGTGTTCACAAAGCAGCGAAGGGTGTTAACATGTGCGTAGACATGCGGTTTTGCCAATGCGGTTTCATCCAGTGTAGATCAGACGCTTCACATCCTATCGTAGCTGTGCCACAGTGTTACAGCTGTAGTTAAATCCACATGTGAGTATTAAACTGAGCATTAGAACATGTGAGCTACTGTGTGTTTACATCACATTCTCAATTATTGGGCTCGTTTTTCAAGTAACTTCCTTTATTTCTATAGCTTTTTGTCAACAATGTAAGTGTTTAGACACGTTTTGTGGTCAGGGGTTGTTTTAAAATGACACTTTAGGTGGAAATCTGGTGGTAATTCCCGCTGTTTGTTTTACTTATGATTTGCATGAATAAATGGATTTGACGTGTGGTTGACTCAGAGGTTCCTTTTGTGATTAAATGGGTTCTTCCATCCAACATGCCTCCTCATATGTTTGTCACATGTCATCTCAATTTGTTCTGCTAAATACAGCCTGAATTATCCCGATGGATATTTTGATGCTCACGAAATTCGCTTGTGGTGATTTGAGATGGTTCCACCTCCTCCCTCTTGTTGAATCTATGGTGATGTTTTTTTTTTAAAAACACTAATAACTGCAGCCGTCACACACAGGTTTTACTCTGAATTACAGCCGAGATCACGCGTCTGATACCGTAAAAGGCATTTTTTTTTTAGCAAATGGAATCAGTAGTACAATACAAATAAAGGTATTGGGCACTTTTCATGTTATTTGAAAAACAAAAAGACTTTGGCAAAGGAATAAGTTGTCCACGCAGCACAAAGTCAGTGTCACCTGTTGGGAGAAATCACTGCTCACAAACTATTTTTGTAGCTGACAGTAAATCTTTTACTTGTGTTTGGGATTTTTTCCCCCTCATTCTTCCTCTCAAACGGAAGTACTGCAGTTTTCTGAGGTCACCTAATGAGACCACCAATTGTTGTTTCAGCATACAAAAATGAACTATACATTTACATGGATTCACATATTTGTTGAAATGATTGCAGCTTGTACCTCATAACAGTTTCTTTTTATATTTTATATTACAGTGATCCAATGACAGAAGGATGCCCAAATGTGTCCATTCAATTTAAAGTCAATGCACATGTGACCAAAGTTCATACCTTTCCAGAGGTGAGCGAAGTTATAAAAGGTATTATTTCCTCAGGCGAGCAGTGGTAACGTGAAAGACAGTTAGATCCTCTTTTTAACAGTGATAGCACCAAGAATATGCTCTAAACAAATGTTTTTCTGCTATTCTGGTTAAATTTTACTATTGTTGACGAGCCGCTACTTTCCGCAACACTAGATGGCAGTCTGACTCCAGGTTTGTCTCATGTCTGTCCGACTACAAGCAGCTGTTGCCTGGACTTTGACATAAGTTGTACAAACCTAACCTATTCCTTGTGCCCACACACACACACACACACACACACACACACACACACAAACACAGTTCGCACTTTATTTCACAAGACATTCATTTGTTGTTGCCACACTTTCCCATAATCGTAAATTAGAATACTTAATTACACAAATACAACTGTGGTGCATACCAATTAATTAGCAAATGATTTATTGTAATGAGTAATGGTTTTTTCCTGCAATCCCCATTGACCCATTCTCTAAACTAAGAAGAAAAAAAAAGATGAACCCAGATTGAATACTTTTTTGCTTCGGCAGGCCCCTTTCCTGGTGAGTGTAAATTGGCTGCAGTATTATAGCGAGTACATGTGATCTGAATGAGACAGCATATACAGTAAGTGAAATTATAATACAGCACCGGTGCAGACGAGCCAGCCAGCATCTAATCTTAGCCTGACCTTTACTTCCCCTCTTTGACCTTAAGCTGCAAAGCAGAGGCCAAGAGTGGCATGCGTGAAGTCGGGGTTGTGGCAGTTCAGCTATGCTCAGTTCATTGGACTGAGGCCATGAAGCCCCAAACACTATCCCGCCACCCGTGCACATCGACATGTCTGTTAGCTCGAGGCAAAACATGTTTTTGACCATATATAGTGCTGATGCAAAATAAATGTTGCATGCATGTCATCTTTTGGTACGGATTGATGCCTAATTTGCTGCACGGCGGCAATTCTGCTTGGTTGCCACGACAGAGGTGTCAATCTTTGGGCGAGGCCTCAGTGTACAGCAAGGGGAAATATTCCATAGAATAATTCAATTTCAGTGGCGCTCGGCTTTACAATGATGTCGCCATCATTCTGCTTTAACATTTAGCAATACTCTCTCCGATAATTCAACATTTAATCCCACCCACACAAAGGTTTCAAAATGAACAAAAACAGTCTGGGCACAAGAAAGAAATGGTTTTTCAGAATGAGCAAATCAAGTGCACTGCAGACATAAATATTATTAG
>CAESWR010000853.1:418351-429002 GCA_903171835.1 Mullus surmuletus
TGGTACGGGCTGCAGCCAGCAGGTGGCCCACCAGTAAACACAACAAAGGCTGTCAGTCAAGCAAAGGCAGTTTATTAGTCAAACACATTCTAAACAATCACAGCTCATTAAATGCATATAAAACACAGGCACACCGATATTAAATCAGCAAAAACTATTACAGAAACATAACAAGAAAATGCAAAAATTGAAAATAGGATACGCAACTCGTGCTTATATGATACTCTGCAACTCTGCAATATTCCAGGGTCTTAGTCGACACGAGTATGTGGAGAGGTTGAAGTTGTCGAGGTTTAAATCAATCAGACGAAAAGTCCAAAATATTCAACTGGATACTGGAATGGACAGGAAGCATGAATTCCAGGGGGGGGGGGTGTAGGTGTGGTCTCCTTCCTGCATTTTGTACATTAGAGGACAAAATCTCAAAGAAATCTGAACTGAAAGCAGCCCATTTTGACAACAGATCTCATCTATTTAGGAATATAATGACTGAACATAAAGTTGTCAGGCGACAGTTCGAGGTAGAGGCAGTTCTTGCAGTGACAGTAAACTATTCTAAAACCGTTTTCACAAACAACAGGTCTGTAAGAATACATAAGAAGTATACACGAATATAAAGAAAACAAAGGAGAAAAAAAATGCCCAAACCTGAGCAGCTCAGGCGGAAATCAAGTGGCAGAAACTCAAAACCAAGGATGTGAGACAGACAAAGATTGGTTTTTTCCAACAGAAAACAAGACCAAAAAGACTCCCTCGTCATCTTCTACTTCTTCTTCCTCTGCTTCCTCCGGACGTGGCAACCCCTCTGCCAGACCCTGCCAACCCCCACAGTGAGTCACACAGAGAACAATAAATACCTCATCAAACGCCTCATTTCG
Source organism: Mullus surmuletus (assembly GCA_903171835.1). Taxonomy (NCBI): domain Eukaryota; kingdom Metazoa; phylum Chordata; class Actinopteri; order Syngnathiformes; family Mullidae; genus Mullus; species Mullus surmuletus. The sequence continues at coordinate 419,230 of CAESWR010000853.1, forward strand.
AAATCCAACACAAATTGAGCCCAGATGGTTTGAATTTCCGAATAATCAGATTTTCCTTTTTTTTTTTCTCGGGCATATCTGATTTTTTTCCCCCTCTGTCTCAAACAGTTGTGGCGCTTCAAAAAATGATTCTCGCCCAGGGGTGGTACACGAAGGCCAGCTGGCGGCCATCTTGTGCCCGATGCTCGCCATGGCGTGCGTGGCCCTCGTGATCCTGCTCTGCATCTGCCCCCCCGGAGATGAAACGTGCTTCAAGCGAGGTGAGACGTCTCCGTTTGACTGATTGAAACACTGAATGCGAGAGTTAAGAGCTTCAGAAATGAAAACCTGTGACTGGAGATCACGTCACGAGCGTGGATGAGTTGGTACGTGATGATTCATCAGCGCGCCCGTGAGTGACCTGAGTTTTAATGGATGAATCTTTGTTCTTTCTTTTTTCCAGTCGTGGCAAAGCTGCAAAACAAAGTGAGTGAACTCTGAGTGACCTCTTGTGATCGACACGTTTGCTTGTCTGGATCTGACGGCGATTTTTGGTTTCTCTCACAGGGAACCAGAGATGCTTCTCGCAAGTCGAAGGAGTCGACTCATCAGATCCCCAGACATTCTTGCAGCACCAAGCAGGCGCCGCCATCCGCCGCGGCAGCCAATCTGGGTACTGATGAGCAACATTGCGACTTTCATGAGAATTAGCTGACTCACACTGTGATGTTTTTCTTAATAAAACGTAGAGCATGATGACGTGTCGCTTGTTTTCCTGCTCTGTGCATCCAATGGTGATCCAGCAGTCCATTACATTACTTGACGGTGTGTTTGTGTGTGTGTGTGTGTGTGTACAGGTCCAGTCCACGTCCATAACGCGGGAACGGTTATCTTCGGCTTTCTCAGCCAATTCACCGGCCAAGTGGGCGCGGCAGCCGAGGTTAAGAAAGCTAGCAGCGGGGAGGAAGACGATAAAAACTGTCCGGCGTTCCATCCAGCTTCGCCGTCCAGTGTTCCGCTTTCGGAGGAGGAGGAGGACAGGAGCAGAGACACCGAGAGCATCTACTTCCCCTCTCAGGAGGAGGGGAAAGACTGCCACTTGTCCAAAGAGGAGGAGCTATGATGCTTGGTGGGACTCCCAGAGGATGTACCGTGACAACCACCGGCCTCTAGACTGCAGGATGTAAAGCTGTGACAGTGCTGGGAAACGACGCTGGGACCAAATCAATCAACTTTGTTTTTTTTTAACCACAGAACTGGAAGGTGTAAGTTATTTTTTTTATAAATGTAAATATTGTCAATTATTTCTTTCAGCAACGGTAGTTAGATTAAGATGGATGTTTAACCTAAATGTCTGCAAATTTTAATAAAGAAAGCAAGGAATAAATTACACAAATTAGCTGAAAAAGTCTATAATCTACTGTATATAGACACGTGTCAATGTACTGTAAAGATGTGAAATATCTTAAATTATTGTACAACAGTACATACGAAAATTTAGCAACATTTTCTGCATGACGTCGAAGTCATGTATGTCACTTTGTCCCTGAGCTTTTACACACTTTTACGCAAAGTAACCTAACAGATGTGACATCACGCCCATGTTTCCTGTCAGGAAGCGGCAGCAGCAGCAGCAGCAGCAGCAGCTCTCAAACACACACACACACTCTCTGTCAGTCTGATGTGAAACGCAGTGCCGCCTGCCTCCGTCGCCACGTCCGCTGCCAGCAGGCTTTTGCACGGCAGTTTTGCATCTGCTGTGCCATCGCTAAATGTCTGCACGTCGCTGATCCGAGTCCAGGCTTCAAATTTGTTTAAAAATCCAACCACTTCAAACGCGAAGCTCGATGGGTTGGTCGCACTTCCCGCACATTTCCTGGACAGGCTTGGACACGCCGTCGTCCGTGCACACCGGCACCGTGGCGGGTTTCACAGCTAAAAAGTATCCTGAGCAGGCAAAGAATGAAGGGAAAGGTGTCGCAGATGGAGATTAGATGGAATATCGCAATTAAGTAATCAGAGGCAATTGCTGGTTGCATGTATAGTCGTCGCCCGCTCACCGTGAGTGGAGCGGATCCACCTCAGAAAGACCCTGAGTTTTGTTAAGACGAGGAGGACGATGACAGCACACAGGAGGATGACGATCACCGGCAACCACCACATTTCTGAGACAGAAAAGCAGACGTTGAGGAGAGCTTAGACCCCGTAGATGGAGTTTCACACTGGCACGGCAGCCGAGGCCCACTTTACCTATGTCTCTTGTAGACGTCGTCTTGGTCACGCTGGGGGTCGGGGGCTTTGAGGCTGCTTGGGAGAAATGTTAGAGCAGGGGTCACCGACGTTTTTGACACTGAGAGCTACTTCATGGATCCTGAGTGTTACGGAGGGCTACCAGTGGGATACAGAACTAGAGTGGGATGGGGACTGGAATAGGTCAGACTTCACCTAAACTTGTCTAAACTACATGTATAAACATGATATAATTGCAAGAGTGATTAAAAAAGAATAGCAACAGATTAAAATAACATTTTAGAACAGGCCTGCAGGCACCTCATGTGGTCTTTGGGGGCTACCTGGTGCCCGTGGGCACCTTGTTGGTGACCCCTGCTTTAGAGGGTTCAGTACTATAACATGGTGGAAGGCCCGAGGGCGGATAAATCACTGCATCTCCTCTTTGTTTTGGGTCATCATGTTTCGTAAATTCTCTGAACAAACTAAACTGGACGATATTGTCCCACAAATTATCGCAGATAAACGATGTTATTGTAATGACGCAATGTAATGTAATCATGTAATGATTATACGGCATAATAATGCTAGTACACCCTTTAAAAAGCAATAAACTATCATTTCTCAAGCGTATTTAGCATGGTAATTGGATGTCAAGAACTTTTCAGGAGGCTCACTGCGTGTGTATGTGTGTCTGTATGCCTCCCCCCAATGAAATACAGATTGTGGATGACTGACAGGAGGGTTCACTCCATTCATGCTCTATGGAACCAAGGCGCCCAGGTGCTGAGACCAATGCACAGAGTGAACCCTCTTGACATCCAGCCTGTTTGGTAGCGTGAGACGAGGATATTGCACATGGCAATATATTGAGTCTGGCAAAATGATTGTGTTCGTTGTCATTTATCCTGTGATTAATTGATTGATTGATTCTTGTGACAGGCCTACATGACACCTCTGTTATGTCTTTTCAGTACAGTACAAGTACAAGTGAGGATTTACATGTGGCATTAATGCACAGTAATTAAAATTCTCCATTAGTGCTGAGAATGAGACTCCTACCTGTGGTGGAGGTGGGCAGCAGCACACACAGCTGGCTCTTCAATGTGTAGCCGGCCTTACATCTGCACTTGGTGTCATGAGAGTTGCTGCAGTGTGATTGGTACTCCATATTCGCTGCAACAAATTCAAACGAATGAACAAAGTTAGCTGCTGGAATAAAGTGATTACTATATGGATGACTCACAGGTGCATTTGTGTCAATGTGAGCAGTAATATCACTACATATGCTGCTTTGTTGATGACAGACGGGGTCTCGCTTTAATGTAATACATTTTCTTTATTGCTGTACTTCGCAAGTGGAAAATACTCGCAAGTATGTTCTCAGGTATTCAAGTATTTAAAACATGATGTCTTCTGAGGTCACAATAAAGCATATCTAAGCAGAATAAGCATTTTTTTTTTGTGTATTTTTGCCTCGTCTTTGTGCCGATAATATCTATGTTGCTGTTTTTAGCCAGTTTTAAACATCCCTCGCTATCACCTTCATTGACCTCACATGCACCAAAAGAACATTATGATCATTCAGAGGCAAAGTCTCAAAACCGATGAAGTAACCTTTTTCAGCTGAAAAACAGTATAGAGGGGCTTTTAGGGCGGATGATTAATTTCGGTAACCGTTAGTTTCCATCAGTGGTTCGCAGACTGTCTGAGCCCCCCTGGTCGTCTTTGCTTTAGATTCTCCCACTGAGTTTTTTGTTTTCTTTCTTCATTTCGGCACTGTTATCAAGACAGAGTGGCAGTCATGCATAAATTTCATGCTTGATATTTACCCCAAATCGAGAGTCGTGTTTTTCTTTTTCTTTCTTTGATCTCTCACTTCCCACAGTGACATTTTAAATTGAGCCCGTCTCTGTTCACCTGCAGCAGGGCAAAAACCTGACTACATTTTTGTCTGCGTCTCTTTCCGATGTTTACCCCTTTTCTGTGTTTTCTGTCTCTTTTTTTCATTTTTCTTTCCACTGCTCGTGGTCTTGCTCTTTAACTCCTCCCCCCTTCCCCGTTACTGGTGGGCTGCTGGCCTGCGCTGCCTCGGCCAGTTAGGCTTAAAACATGACACTGTCCTGCAGTCATGAGCCAAAGAGGGTGAAGACCCTCAACCCCCAACCCCCCCGCCCCCCACCACCACCCACCATGCTGAGAAACAACCTCTCTCTTTATCCCACCATGGTGTACAGAACGGGAAATCCCCCCAGCTATGTGACCTCAGTCTGTGCAATCATGATGTGCAGATAGAATTGAGTAACAGCTACAGTAACAGATGCTCCTTTTCAAAAAGGTATCAAATTGGTCAAAGCTTGCAGTCAGAGCCAGAGAATTACAGTAATGTGGCAGCCATAACTGTAGAATAAAAAGCTAATGAATAAATCATTACAGTGTTACCATGGAGACTCATTTGCTACATCCTGGGTTGTTATACTTGAATCCAATACTAGTAGTAAACCTTGCACTTTAAACCACATGAGAAAAAAGTACTCACGTTTATCACACACTGCACAGGTTTTGCAGCTGTAGTCCACATTGTAGGTATTTATGTACTGGCCAGCCGGGCAAGGCTTGCAATTCCTGATGCAGTTGTCTTTACGCGACGCCAAGTGTTCACCTGTAAATTACAACATTTTGGGTGAGTGGACGGCGCCTCTGCACCAATAAGACCAATATCCATCAAGTTAAAACATTTAAAAAATAATGATAAAGTACCTGGTGGACACTTGGCACAGCACTGTTTTGGTGCTTTTACGGGCCAGGCATACTCGGTGTTACTGCACTGCAGGGGAAGGCCGGAACCGAGGAGAGACAGAACGCACAGGGAAATAAAACCAATATAGGCCAACGTCTGCATCTGCGGGGCGGGAAGGTGGTTGGCGGTGCAAGAGATCGAAAAGAGATAAAAGAGAGAGGAAGGAAGAAACATTGAAACTCGTCACTTTCTTGTGCTATAATACTCCAGTGCTGAATGAAGCTGCGTACGTGATGTCGTACAAAAGGCAAAGTCTCGACACACGGTTGAGATTACGAGATTTCTTTGTAAATCGATTCCAATTCAATGTGTAGGGAGGCTTCGATAGAGTAAGTTGTGCGTGAGAGGTACGTACCCTGGATGAGTTCCGCCTGCGACCCCTCTGACTGTCAAACTGAGCAGGGGACCAGATGTGTGTCTAGGATTATTCATTAAATGTCAACACTGACTCATTCTGAAAACCTGACACTGAGCTTGTGTCACCCATCCTGTTTCTGTCTTTGCCGCGAACCCCCCCCCCCCCGGCCCCAGGTTAGGGTACTCGCAGACCCTGCAACCAGCCTCCGCTTATTTCCATCCATCTCTTGTTTTAATTCCAAACTTTCATTTCATTCAAACGTTTGGCTGCAAAAACATGTAGCTTTCTCCTCCTCCTTCCGTCCTCTCTCTCTCACTCTGCATTTCCTCTCTGCCTCTCTTCAAAGATGAGGGTCCTGCCAAACATAGTCGAGCACGAACCACTCATTCGGCTCAAAGCGGCGGTGTTGTTCTTACAAAAAACGATGCAAAGATAAATATTATTCCAAGAAATGTCCAGATTAGCAGATCTTCAACTTTACAACAAAAGCAAATTCACTCATTAAAGTTCTTCAGAAATGAGACCAGCATAGTCATCTAGAGTCTCTGCTGCATTGGTCGTAAATATGCTTTTTATATGTTTGGGCTTTTCAGAGGCATTGTGGTGTTCGAGGTCTCTGAGAGATAAAGACTTTCTTATGTATTGACCCCCCATGACTTGATCGGGTCCGGCTGAGAATTGAGTATCAGGGGAAATTCCTGCTTTCGCTGAAAACATTTGCATTTGGTTAATAAACAGCGAAAACAATCTGACCCCGCAAACCACTTGGACTAAAGTCTTCACACACGCTGGGCAAACACGTGCTCAGTGTTAACACCAGAAAAGAAAAAAAACTGTCAGGAGGCAGTTTGAGGCGCAGGTTCTGAGCAAGGGTCTCAGTGAGCAACTCAAACGCGACGGTGCACAGATGACTAAGCAATAGAAACCTTTCAGAGCTGACTTAAAGCAAACCTGACCATGCATGTCTTGGTGGTGGAGGTGTTAGGGTGGGGTAGGGGCTTAGTTTGACTATAAGGGTCTGTGACCAAAACGACAGAGCAACAGTGCTGTGGCTTTTTCCCATAACCGAAGAAAAAAAACAGAACACACAAAGATGCAGAGTCAGAGGCTGAGCGGCTCCGGCCCCTCCGTTATGACTGAGCTTTTTTTTTGCACGTGCCCGGATGTGAAGCCAAGACCTGCTTTACGTGTGTGTGTGTGTAAGGTGGAAGAGCGCAACCATGGAGACATTTCTGTATTGTAAGCACACCGAAAAAGGAAGGATGCGGTTTTTCTGAGGAAACACTCCTCTTTGTGTACGTTCTCATGGCGCACGGCGTCACGTGAGGCGACGCTCAGTCTGCCGGCCTGCCCTGAATCAAGCCTCGCTCAGCCGCCCTGTTATCTGTGCAACTTCAGTGACATCACTTCCTCTGCGCGGGCTTGTATTTTTCTAAACATCCTTCGTCCGTGACTAGAAAGCAGACATGGGAACAAGTCGCATATTTGAAATTCTCAAGCAGAGGTGGGTAGAGTAGCCAAAAAAAATGTACTCAAGTAAGAGTACTGTTACTTCGGGAAAATATGACTCAAGTAGAAGTAAAAAGTAGTCATCTGAAAAGTTACTTGAGTAGGAGTAAAAAAGTACTTGGTGAAAAAACTACTGAAGTAGTGAGTCACTGTAATATCTGATTGATTTGTCTTTAGAGCGTGGATTCAATCAGATAGACAGAAATATATATTCTTTTAAATGTGCAACTTAAGGTAAACCCCTTTAACTAAAATGATAATAAACGAAATCTTTATATAAAAAAAATTAATGAATTACCTTGCAATATGTGTAGTCTTCGTAAATGAGATTATGGCTGTTCCTCCTTCTCTTCAGTACCGCAGACCGCTGTTGCCTTTCCTTTTTTTTCACGTGTATTCCTTTTCCGTCCATCAGCTCCGCCTGGTTGCGCCATAGCTACAATTTGTGTTGTCAAGTGACTGAATGGCTTCCTCTGATTGTTGAAATAGAGTCATGTGGTAGCAGAGCCTTTCGTGGAAGTGTCTGTAGCATGATAAAGATGTGTAGAATCACTTGGCTGAAAATAGATGTAGCGATGTAGTGGAGTAAGAGCAGCGTTTCTTGTTCACAAACGTACTCAAGTAAAAGTAAAAAGTATTGTGCATTAAAGCTACGCATAGAAGTGCATTTTATCCCAAAATGTACTCAAGTAAATGTAACAGAGTAAATATAACTCGTTACTACACAACTTTGGTTTCAAGTAAGTCCCAATTAATTTTATCTCTTGGCAAGTCTTGTCGAGTCAAGTCCAAGTTTTACCCGCACAATCTGATTTTAGTCAAGTGAAAAGACAAGATATTCTCAGCCTGCGTTCATACCCGATACTATCGATATCAAGAAGTCAAGTCCCGAGTCTCTAACGTCAAAGTCCAAGTTGAGTCTCAAGTCTTTCATATTTTGTTAAGTCATCAAAACGGCGACAAGAGTCGACTCGAGTCCAAGTCACAATGACTCAAGTTCCCATCTCTGTTTCACAGCATCGCATAATAAATCAGAATACCCACAAATACAGTCTATACATTTCTGTGTTTAGTCAATGTTATATTCCACGTCTGGGGTGAACTGGCCGTCTGGGAGTTCTGGAGATTCCCCCAAAATAAATAAATACATTGAATTGAATTGAATATTTTCTCCCTTTATTCATTGATTTTTTTAAATAGCCAATAGCGTTTCTGTATGTTTTTTTGTGCAGAAAATCTGTTCAGCCTATCTTCTGCGGTTTATTTATGGTTAGTTAAGGGATGGTTTTTAACATTGTCCCGCTGTTACACAAAATAAAATTTGCATGGTTTGTTATGCAAATTATCAAGTATCAGCACTTTGCATCCCCGGACTGTATTATGATAAACCTGGGCCACATATTTACATGTTTGGTGTGTAAATTGCAGAATATATGCAATTGTAGTGCTGAAAAATTAGGTTATTTTCTCATGGACCAACTATTTTTGAACCTTGGACAAATAATATGTGGTGTGCAAATGACAGAGTGTGCACGGAAGGTTTTGGAACGAAATGGGATGTCTGTTAAAGCAAGGCAAGGCAAGGCAAGTTTATTTGTACAGCACAATTCAACACAAGGTCACTCAAAGTGCTTTACATAAACATTAGAATCAGCAAGACACAATTGAAAACAATAAAAACAGGCAATTAGAAATGGAAATAGAAATAAAAACACAAATAAGATAAAATAAGATGATGCAGGACAAGAAGAGAGGTCAAATAATTAAAAGCACAAGTCAAACAGAGTCCAATAGAGTGCAGCAGGCAAGTGTTTAAGAATACGCTGCAGTAAACAATAGTGTTTTTAGCCCTGATTTAAAGGAGCCGACAGTTTGAGCACACCTGAGATCTACAGGTAGTTTGTTCCTCAGGTGAGGAGCAGAATAACTGAATGCTGCCTCACCCTGCTTGGTTCTTGTTCTTGGAACACACAACAAACCAGTTCCAGATGACCTAAGGGGGTCTGGATGCTTTGTAGGGATCCAGCAGATCCAGCATGTGTTGTGGTCCGAGACCATTCAGTGTTAAAGCTGAATAATCAAAATACTGAAAAAAGAAACAACGAATTTGGGGCCCGAAACACGAAATATCAATATGTGTATATATTGTTTTACATCCTGTTTTATTTTATTTTCCTTCTCTTCTTCCTTTTTTTTTTTTTATATTCAGTATTTTATTTTCTTTATTGTCATTCGTATTATACCCGACTGCTGCTATGACAATATAATTTCCCCTCGGCGATTAATAAAGTACTCTATCTATCTATCCATCTATCTATCTATCTATCTATCTATCTATCTATCTATCTATCTATCTATCCATCTATCTATCTATCTATCTATCTATCTATCTATCTATCTATCTATCTATCTATCGATCTGTCTATCTATCTATCGATCTATCTATCCATCCATCCATCCATCTATCTATCCATCCATCCATCCATCTATCTATCTATCTATCTATCTATCTATCTATCCATCTATCTATCTATCTATCTATCTATCTATCTATCTATCAATCTATCCATCTATCTATCTATCTATCTATCTATCCATCTATCTATCCATCTATCTATTTTGATTGATTTATTGGTTGGTTGTTTCATTAAGGTGACAAATTATGCTCTTTCTGGAATCCAGTAATTAATTAAGCAATTAAAGTAGTGCAATTAAGTAACTCATTAAGTAACTGAGAGTTAGGAAAACATGTGACCATGAATTGGCAGAAGATATTCACCTGTGTGTGTGTGCGTGTGTGTGTGTGTGTGTGTAAGAGGGGAGCGAAAGAGAGAGAGAGAGCAATTCCTTGAAATGTGACGCAGCGATTCCCCATTGGCCCCGCCCCCTTCACCCCCC
>CAESWR010000853.1:430735-442671 GCA_903171835.1 Mullus surmuletus
CCCCCCCCCCATCCCTCCGTGTATTCATGATGCTTTCATGTCGTCCAGGTTTTAAGCTTTACAAAGAGTGCGAAGGTACGAGTCGGAAAAATACCTGTGTTCGATGCGGCGCCAATCAGTATATGGACAGGATTAACTATGAGCGCAACTGTAAACAGTGCAAGCAGTGCAAAGGTGGGCTGTGCGTTCTCTTTATTCCTCATTTTCAACTCAATTCGCTGACGTTACATTAACTAATCATGTGCTTTGCTGTCCCCGTCTCCCCTCTCACCTGCAGAAAGACATAACGAAGTTGTCGTGTCAGAGTGTAAAAAAGACCAAAACACTATCTGTCGCTGCAAGGACGGCTTTTATAAGTCTGTCATCAGCACAAACACGTACGAGTGTCTCACGTGCACAGTGTGCGGGGCTGATGAAACCACAACGCAAACATGTAAGTCTTTAATTAATGGCACTGTGATGAATTCCACAAGTCCGGAAATCCTCTGTGTATTTAAATGGGATTTTTACACACAGGTACGCCGGAGAAAGACACCGAGTGTGTGTGTAAGGATAACTTTTACAGAGAAAAACACAAGTGTGTGCCATGCAAGAGGTGAGTATACGAATAGGGAATGACTTCTATGTTCTTTGTTCCTGTGCTGTTGTCAGGGGTGGGATTTATTTTAAGCTGTTGTCAGGGAAGTTGGAATGTTGAATTGAAACTTGCAGCACACTGGTCAGATTTTCTGTGTGTTGCAACAGAGGAAAGAAACTTTGAGACATTGAAGTTAGACGTCACAAATTCCATCATTATTTGCTAGATTTCCGGCCTCCTGGGCTCCTGTTTCGCTCAAGAATTACTTTGTTTTTACCTTAAAACGTTGGAATTGTAGCCGGATAGAGCCATGGTTATCACCAAAAAACCCATAACATATATTTTTCTCAGAATAAGATGGAAGCCTAAAGGAGGGTCCTGCCCATCATAATTATCTACATACACACGCCCTCCAATTTCTTTAAGTTCCGTGTTTGAGTAACTGAAACTGCATCGCGTGTGAATCTTGCCCATGCTTCCTCTCATTTGCTGATGTTGCAAAACAGTTTTCAGACCTCCAGTGTGTTAACAAGTTCCTTTTTAACCCTAACCCTTGTTCGACTTCCTCCTCATACTTCCTCTCTCTTCTCCGCAGTTGTTCGGATGAGTGCAAACACCTCTGCTCCAATCCACCTCTGAATACAGCCGGTGAGAACCTCCGGATTGTGTCAATTTATCTGACCGTGTGAGATGACACGAGATCAGCTGTGTGGCCAACATATGCAAAAAGATGAGATATAGCTTCAGTTTTAGTGTTAAGATTAATCCAGCGTCTTTTGGCATTTCCATTCTGATAGTGTAGACACACGTAGACACATACAGCAATTGCCACTGTATAAAAGATTTGATACCTTTATAAGATCCCCACCCACCCACCCACTCTTACGCCTTCGGACGCCATTTTATTGTAAAGTACCAGGATAAATTGGTGTGTAAGAGCGCTTCAGCATGACGACCTCATCTTAAATCTATTCTTAGAGGGCGGAGAGGATCACTTCCCTGTCCAAAAAGTATGTTCAGCTTCTATATGTGACTGCGGAATACGGAAAAATAGCTGGCCAGACATTCAGTTTTAAAGCTACAGGTTATTGAATGGTTTCTATAGTATATAGTCGTTTTGACGTTGTCTTTGTCCCTCTGTTCTCCCCTTGTCTGTCACAAAGCTCCCAAAGATCAACATGGACATCTTGTCAACATAATTGTTGGGATTGCGGTTGTGGCGGTGTTCCTGTTGGTGCTGGTGTTTTTCATCACCTACTTTGTCACAAAGCAGACCACGGAAAGGGAGCTGGTCAAGCAGCCCTCCAAATCATCTGACGAGTCGCCGGACTCAGCCGAGGTAGGGGGTCTTGGTGTGAGGGGATCATTTTCATCAACTGCCATCACTAGTCATATATCAATCAATTAATCAATCAACATTCTTATTATTATGATAACATTATTTATAGAGCTCTTATCAAAACCAACAGGTACCCAATACATCAGTGCTAGAGAATAATATGAATACAAAAAGCACCATAGCAGCATAAAATCAGGGTAACAGTTTAAGACCATAAAAAGCACAAAAATGTCAGAGTAGTTTAGTTTAGTTTAGTTTATTGGTTTAATAAGTACAGAGACAATGCATATTAATGAACATCTTTGTAAATATGCCGGTTTAGCTCAATTGGCTAATTCTCAAGTGTAGTCTCGGGGTCAGGCGGCGTGAACACTGCAATGATTGAAATACATGCGAAAAGAACCAAAACATACAAACAAACAAACAAAAACCTATTACAGTACATGCAATAAAGTACATTACCGATGCAGTACCACTAAGTAATAAAAGCCTTCCTAAAAAAGTATGTTTTGAGTCTAGATCTTAAAAGGTCCAGAGTAGCAATGGTATCAATGGAGAGGAGCAAGGCCATTGAATGGTTTACAAATAAGTTTAAAACACGTTCTCTAATTTGAGACACCATTATGTATTATTGCAGTTCCTGATTGTGACGGACGAGACCTCCAGTGACCTTGGTGTAAAGGCGGAGCCCCCTCCCAGTCTCCCCAGTGAGCAGGAGTCATCCAATCTGCCCGACTGTGTCCCCCTGGAGATCAAAAGTGAGTGTATTTGATCAAGTGGTTCATCCGTACACAGAAGCCTATTGTGCTAACCTGCATTTTTGTCTCTCAACCCCCCCCACCCCCCAACCCACCCACCCACCTGCAGTCCCAGACCTCATCTACCTGATCCTGGACCTTGTGCGGGTGCATCAGGTGAAGCAGCTGGTGCGCTCCCTCGGCGTGTCGGACACCGCGATCGAACGGGCGGAGCTGGACCACCGCTCCTCCAGGGAGGCGCACTACCAGATGCTGAGGGCGTGGGCGGAGCGAGGGTCCCCGGCGGGCAGAGGGGGCCATGGGGGGATGCTGCACCGGCCGCTGCTGCAGGAGCTGATAGACACGCTGAGGAGCATCCACCTGGGAGGGGCGGCCGAGGAGCTGGAGGCCAAATACAGCATTTAGTAGCTACCCGAGCGGGAAGAACACAGAGATGGAACCAAGTAATCAGACTCGCTCGTGGCTGCGCGCTGCACAAACACACAGACCACAGCTTTTAATTCACCAGCAGCCGGCATTTCTGAGCCTTCTACGCCACGTCGAGAGGACTTTGTTGAAACTACTGAGGGAGGGGCGGGCCGAGAAGGCTCAGGGATGGGGATCTTACTGATCAAGCACACTTCTAATTAACTTTTTCATTCTTGTAATCGTTGAGTTTGATTATTTTTGTCGTCCTTCCAATATGAAGCTATATCCAGCAACAGGTTATGTTAGTAGAGGAGTAAGTAGGAGGAGTAAGTATGGCAGATACAGCAACTCGGTTCTAAAGGTGCCTTACTTGAATTTCCAAGTAATCGTTTTCATCTGGAAACCTGAGAGTGTTTTATTTTATTTTTTTGGTGAGAGATGCGACTAGCAGATCGGGCCAGTGTGATATTTACCATATTTTTCATACAACACAAAGAAAGCGTCATCGTCATTTAAAGAAAACGCTGAAAGACTGTCCTGCACGGAGTGCAGTTGTTTTTTTATAAGACTTTTTGTATATAAGAGAATGCATGAATCTGTGTTGTACATTGTGTGTATTTTGTACTTTATTAATACTTGTACTGCATCGTCAAGTATTTTTTTATCAAACGGCAACAGCCCTGACTGCCATTTATATTTTCTGCATGAGAGTTTTTTAATTCGCCTTTTTGCAGCACACAAATGAAATGCAACAAAAAGAGACCAGACCGCCGCATTTCACCACCGCCATTCTTTCAGGCACCATCACAGAAGCATTATTCATTGTGTGTCTGTTTGGGACACGCCTTGTCTCGGTCGGTCTCAGCCAAGCAACTTATAATACCAGTCTCAGCCTGCAATTCAGATTTGAATCAGTTCTTCCGAATGCACGCAATGACAGCACTTTGAACAATATAAGAAACTATATTAAAGTTTATAAAAAAAAAAACAAACAATGTTGATCACTTGGATGTAATTGATATTTTGGAGTGGATGTCTTACATATGTGGGCATTTTCATGTTGTCTGAATCCGCATACATTCATTACGGGCGGGCAGCCAGCTTTCATAAACAGTCCGCGAGAGGTAAAGTGTAAATGTGAAGAGATGTCTGAGTCCTAATGAGGATGTAATAAACCATTTATCTTCGGCACGCTGCCAGTCTGCATTCCAACTCAACGTCTTCCACATTGAATAATATGCGTAATTGTGTCGTTGCTCCTAAACAGAAATGTCTAGCCCTTATCTTTTTTTCCACTAAACAATGTTCAGTAGCTGCATTCTTCTGTTTTATCCACTTCCTCATAGCTCATTCCTTCCGATTTTCCCTCTATTCCTGAGATTTCCTTCCTGTCGCACAGGCAAAACACCCATTCCCCCATAAGACCCGTATTAAAAACACTTTGATTCTCATTTGGACTGAAACTGCAGCATCAAAACCGCACAAATCCCCCCCCTCCATTGTGGAAAAAAAGAGCTTTTCTCCATTGTTTGTCCATGGTGATCAATAAGCATGATTGACATGAAACAACAATTAGTCACCTCCTCCTTGCTCTCCTCTGAGCACTTTGAACTGCAACACATTAACCAGCCTTGAGCACTGATTTGTTGGCGGCAGAATCCAGTCAATCCCGTCGGGCCAGTTGCTGAGGGCAGGGGTGCAGGTGAAAGGGAGGGAGGGACTGATCGAGGCAGACGGAGAGACAGAGGTGGAGAAAGCTAACAGAAACCAAAGATGTCCGTGTGAAACAAAATGGATCTAAACAAGCACAGGTAAGGTCTTTAAAGTCACCTGTTTTTTAAAGTGGGAAACTGAAGCGCTTTGATTATGCTTTCATATGGGACAGTAAATCTCAGCCTTGGTTAAAGCCACTGTATGCATTTCTTGTAGCCTTGTTGATTTAAGATAAACTAACCGGATCTCTGTTAACAATCTGTTACCCATTTCATTATTCTGGATTTTAATCTAATAAAGATATTAATAATGTTTTAGAGTGTGATTGTTAATAAGTATGCCACCAATTGCGTAAGTACTTTGATCTTCGACACTATGGCATGAGAGGATTAGTGCTGTGTGAGTGCTCGTGTGTTTGCTCTGATCTTTAAAAACAACTTCAAAAAACAGTTAAAATGCTTGTTGAATACGTGTTAACAGAAGTCCGCTCTTAGAGGTGCACCCACCAAGCAGCATTATTTTTGCTGTTTCGTTTTATAACAGCAAAAGAAACACCCACAAGGTGAAAACAGACATTTCTCAAACAGCCGCAAGCCACGGAACGCTTTCCCCCTGAGATACAGTAGCTTCTTGGGAATGGAGGCGCATTCTTGGCTGTAACTTAAAGCTGCCGGGGGGAAACGCAGCGAGCTGGAGACGTCAGTTTTCGGTCGTGAAGAAAGATGAGATGTGGAGCGACGCTGCAAACTGTACAACCAAAGTGTTAACCATGCGAAAGTATTGAGAGTTGAGCTTGTGAGAACGTGACTACATGTGAGGTGTGACCGTGATGATCCGATTTGAAATGACATCTGGCGGTGTCAGCAGGGTCAAACATGGAATATTTTGGATACTTGATCGCTGAATCTAATTTCAAATCAATATTTTTTAAGATGAAACACAAGTCAGAGGTCACGTAATAATCCTGGGGGTTTTAAAAGAATGAGTAAGAAAGAATTTGGCTTTAATTCCGCTGTTGATGGTTTAGAAAAAATTGGAAAACTGGAAACTTGAGGCCTTATGTGACACGGTGTCATATTCCACGCACTAAATACATCATTTGTAATTATCTACTTGTGTTTTGATGACGTGTTGGTTTGTTGACACATAATTTGCAAGGCTTAGACACTGAAAAACAAGTCTGTGTAAACCTTTTAAAATGACAACAAAGAAAACAATAGTCCTCCACGCTGCTTTCAGTTCTGTGCGTCTCACACTCGAAGCCTCTCCTTGTTTCAAATCACGCTCACCGGTGCCACGACACACCTCTTTTTTTGGACAAAGAGTAACTCGTGTGCTTCTCCTCAGCTGTTCCTCAAAAGTGCAGCGTGTGGACAACAGCGGGGGGAATTAATCATCGATGGAGGAAGCACAGAGAGATGGTGGGGACGGGGAGAGGCAGAGAGATGCAGAGGGCAGAGAGGCGGATGCGGTGGACGGAGTCACGGCAGCACCTGCAGATGCGAACCTCAACCACAGGGGGTCAGTAGACAAGAGCAAGTCCAACACGCTTGGATATCAGGCAAGTAATCAGTACTCAAAAGGCAAAAGTATTGTATTTGTTACTTTATTTAGTATTTTATTACCAATCCACTGCATACACCCTCAAAAACTCCCAGAGAATGTCAGATTGATTAATCATTTATTTAATTATCTTAGATAAGTTAAGACTTAAGGAACATTCCACTGCAAATCAGCCTCAGGAATTTTCTAAAGTCAACTTTCTTATCATCTTGGCGCAGCACTGCTTTGTTTGAACATATAGGCTTCTGAAACGTATTTTCTGAGGTCACAAACATGTTGAAACACTCTACAGTGACATAACATAACATTTCTCCAGGACAATTCCCATAGCTAAGACTCGAGAAAAAAAACTCAAAAAATCCAAATATTATCAATAATAATAACTGAACTAAAATGAAAGTTGTTGATGTCGATAGAATTAACTGTAAAAGCCACATTTTCATCTTATGTCCACCCAAAGAAAGCTCCTGAGGGATATAAATGTGATAAGGTAGTCATACATTTTTTCACCCCCCCCCCACCCCTTGATATAACTTCTAATTATTGGTGGTGGGAAACTGGCTTGTTTTGGACCCAGGGCAGCTGTAATGTGGAAAAAGTAAGAAAGAAGTTATTCATTTTTGAAGAATGTATCAGGCCAAGGATGAAACAGACACTAATATAGACAATGTTTTCACTGACGTCAATGATTACATAAGGGCTTTGATAACTAAACTACTTGCAACCTTACACCCTCCCCGCTATTCTATTTCTTTTAATGCTATGTGCAAATTCGGTCTTAAAATGCATTTCACCGAACATTGCTCATCTTAAAGAGTCATGCACCCAAGAGTTCTGACATCCGCGAAAGTACAATCACACTCGACATGTCTCCTTTCAGGTGTGTGTTTTCATGTGAATCACTAGTGTCAAACGAGTGACTGTCTTTTCCCAACGCAGAGGCGAACCAAGCAGAAAGTGGTGACTGACTTCGCCACGCTGAGCAAGGGAGCGTCAGCCGGGGCCAAACCCCGAGCCGCCCTCAGACAAGTCCTGTTCAGTCAGGGAGCGTCTGACAAGAACCCGGCGTTTGAGGTATTATCTTGTCACGCGCTCATCAACCGAAACGCTGACATGCTCAGAAACGGATACAGACTTGCTGTAATTGACTTGTTGTGGTCCTCGGGCGGGCTCGCACTCAGCTCCTTGTGGTAGCATCGGATTCAACTGCAAATTCCCTCAGTTATGGGACAATAAAGTCTAAGTCTAATAAAGTATTAAGGTTTAACTCCTGTGTTTTGTTTTCTCATGTCAATCTTTCTCACTTTCCTTTTTCTTTCTCACCACGCAGGAGCGGGGTCAGCTGGATGTGCTGAAGCAGGACCTGGAGGCCTTTGCCGTGCCCACCATCCTCACATGGCAGTGGGGGGACGACGGTCAGGGCACCACGCTGGAGAAGAGCTGGACAGAGATCGTGCACTCTCACTCGGTGGGGGAACCTTAACCCTTACGATTTCCTGGGGATGTTTTTTGTCCAGATGTTTCAAAGGGTCAAAATCCATTAAAAAAAAGTGATATTTGATATGTATCTTTCAGACTGAAGCTGATTAACAAGACTGACTAATTTCAAGTTGAAAGAGATATTAATATATTATATTTTTACAGCATTCTTTTGGAAGGACACTTTTTGTCCCTAAGAACTAATAAGAGAATTTGCTAAAAAAAAATAAAATAAATCTGTCACTGCAGAAAAAAATAAGAATTTAGTGTTTGCTGCTTATCATTGAGCCATCTGATGCTCTAATGATAATAATGATTAAATCCTCCTTGAATTGCATTTTATGGAAATTATTTGAGTTTTTGTGTGTTTTTCAATTAAAATACTGGGGAGTTATGTAATCAAACTGGCATTTACTGTGTTAAAATCCCCCCAAATAATTAAAATTTGATATTCAGATTCAGATTCAGATTCAGAATACTTTATTGATCCCCAGGGGGAAATTGTTTTTGTTCCAATGCTCCGTGCAAAGTAGAGATGGAAAACAAGCGATAAAGACATACATACTTCATTACATATTTCTGGCTGAAGTTGATCGAAAAGACTGACTCATTTAAAGTGCAAAAAATAGTAATATATGTTATTTTTACAGCAGTTTTTAGTTAGGGAACATTTTTCGTTCAATTGAGAAGGTTTTTTTAAGGAACTCTTGAGGGTTAAATATCTTCAAATAGACAAGAAAACAGAAAAATGCATCTGAATTTTTTTCTGATTCTTTTCTCTTTCTCCCTACCAGACAATGTCCAAAATGCAGAGACATCAACAGGAAGCACTGTGGGAGTTTGTGCATACGGAGCTCACCTACATCAACCAGCTGGTTATAATCAGAGACGTAAGATGCTGAAAATACTTCACGTTTACATCAATATGCGTTTTCTGACGTGTTTAACTCTGCTTCTTCCAGTTAGTCATTGCAGCTCTTGAGAATCTGCACCAGCATGGATTTCTCTTGGAGGTCAGTGTGCAAAAGACCCGTTAAACTTCATCTGCAGACCTTTTTTTTTTTTCCACTTCACTTGAATATCACTGACATACATCAACAATGAGAACATCCGCTCTAGATGACTGCAGGACAAGTGGAAAATGTCGCACGACACATTTCCACTGAGAAAGTGGAAATTATGAAGCAAAGCAGACGAGTTCAACTACCATTTTGCTTTCATGTCCTCCTGCATTATAGGTGACCGCAGAGCTCCTTTTTTCCAACCTTCCCTCCATCATCGACGCCCACCAGCTCTTCTGGCGGGAGGTGATTTTCCCAATGTTGCACGAGGTCCGGAAGACGGGCAAACCGTTTGACCCCGCCAAGTTGGCGCCCGGCTGCATGCAGGTGAAAGATGTGATGCAAAAAAAGCAACCAAAAAAAACCAGCTTTTATTATTAGCACATTTACTGGACACATTTTTACATCACTGCTTCCTTTGTGTCTCCAGTTCCAAGAGCGCTTCTCTTCCTACAAACACTACTGTTGGGAAGAAGAAGACAACCTTGAATTTGCACGGCGGCACATGGAGAGCAACCCACAATTCCTCACTTACATCCAGGTACAATGCGACACACACCCAAGAAGAACACAAAGACGTGAGCACGACCGCATTCTCACAGCTCCGCCCTCCATACATCCCCATTATCAAAACTCATGTGTGGCTGAGTGGAATTCAGAGTTCTGTTATTAAAGCCAGCGTTGCGAAGCTTTTGATGTTTTCACAACGTTGTGGGCGATTTCTCAGAGACGCTTCCTGATGGCCAACCACTTGTCACGCCAACATTTTTCTCCAAATGATTCAGCCTTTTTCGGCACTGCAGAGTGATTCGGGTTCCCAAAGAACAGAGCTCGGGCTCATGAAGAATTTGTTTGCCAGTTACGCAAAGAAACTCTACGAGAATATGTCACTGGCACAAGAATGAAAACATGTGATAGAGATTTTTTCTTTTTGTTGTTGTGTTTTTTTCCCTCTTTATTTCACTTGCGTCAACCTGAGTGGGAGGTGAGACTTTTAGACATAGTGTACCAGGAAACGGCACATGGTGGGTGTCAAAAAGTCGATGCAAAACTAAACAATAAGAGCCCATCAGACCCTTGCGGTGACCGTCTGTTTATTTTGGTACATGTGGTTTGGTTGTTGAAAACCGAGAAATAACCACTGATCTGTCAGACGCCCCTCGGATACAGCAGGAGTGAGTGCAAGCTCATCTTGTTTTGGAAACAATGTGGGTCCACAACTACGTAACAGTAAGTTTTGAACCCCCCACAGGTATCACTCACTCAAAATGCAGATGGTCTCTAAAAACATGGTCTCTCATTGTAAAATTAGGCAATTGTATCGTATTTAATTCGTTCAGACAAAAAAATGACTCATTGCAATTCGAACTTCATTAGATTTTTCATTTTTCAAGGGTCGTATTGAATCACCATGTAGTGGAAAAAAAATCCAAAGGTGACAAGCTGAGGCTGTTGGCTGCATAGTGAGACTGTAGGTCAAATAAAAGAGTGGACACTGTTTCAGGAAGGAATAAATCACTTTGTGCAGTTGCCCCCTGCTGGCCATTAGGTGGAAAGCTCTTCAGTGGCCCGCCCACTCAACTGATATGGTCGTAAACTCCGATCGCATCCTGTTTTTTTCCTTGTTGTTTCCCCGCTCAGTGGGTCGAGACCCACCCCCAGTGCAAGCGGATGCGGCTCGGCGACATGCAGGCCAAGCCCCACCAGAGGATCACGAAATACCCCCTTCTGCTCAAAGCTGTGCTCAAGACCACCCAGGACCATCATGTGCAGCACACAATCAGAGGCATGGTGAGTCATCTAACTAAGAGTGTTTACTTAGGCGTGATAAGGGACCACGCATCACTGTGCTAATCCACGGGTCTCCCCTCTAGCTATCCAGTGTAAACAGTTTTTTGGAGAGCATCAATGACTACCTGAGGCTGAAGGATGAGGAGCTCGCCCTCTCCATCTCTGCCGCGAGGGTGGAGGGATACGTGATGGAGGGGATAAATGAAGAAATTGACAAGGTTCAGTAGTGTTTCTTTAAAACGTTGTACATCGGGTTGTTATTTCAAGATGTAAAAAAAGCTTTTTTTAAGAGCTAGTTTATTGTATTCCTAAAAAAAACTTGTACCACACAGTATGTCCGAGAGATCTGCCAGTTTGACCTCACGTGTCCCGTGAGAGGAGTCGGTCCCGGGGTCGTTCGTAAGCTGCTGCTGGAGGAAAACTTGAAGGTTCGAGGCAGAAAAGACAACAAGGTGAGTCAAGCCTGATATTCTTCTTACCTCTTCTTCGTCTTCTCTATTGTTCTTTTCTTTTGAAAACATTGTTGTGTCTCCTTACGCACGATGGGACCCAGCTGGAGGTGGTGGCTCTACTTTTCTCAGATGTGCTCCTCATGACAAAAGTGCAGAAGAAAGGAGAGCGTCTGAAGGTGGTCCGGTCCCCTTTGGCCCTCGACCGGACTTACTGCTTAGCGTTGAAAGACAACAGTGAGTACCAGGCAAGCTTTACCTCAGATGTTTGGTTTGTATACAGAAGATGGACAAACTCTTTCACATCTTTCAGACGCATTTGTTCTTGTCGAAGTCGGGGAGCTTCGGTGCACAATGAATGTCTACATTTTTGCCGCAAGCACACCAGAGAGCTGCGCCACGTGGGTCTCCACGATTCGTCAGGCAAAGGTAAAAAAAAAAACATCCTCCAAAATGACATTGAGACAGCTTTTGAGCATTCCACCAGATTTCCCACACATGACAACAGATGACAACCAATCTCAATGAGACTTGGGGAGATATTCCATGTTCTCTCCAATTTTCTACTCCATTTTCATCACCTAACACACTCAAAACTGAAACAGCATGATAGCACTTTGACATTTGTGTTCAGGCCAGATTACCAAACAGAGCAAGGGTGGCTCAAGACTAATAGTGAACATCTTCTCTGTGTTCCTAGGAAACACTGTGGAACCTGAGAGAAACTGAGAAAAAAAGAGAACGTGAAACCTGGAAATTCCAGAAACCGGAAGACAACAATGACAGAATAGAGGAAAT
>CAESWR010000853.1:455044-465356 GCA_903171835.1 Mullus surmuletus
CCTGCCCTCCTCTCCTCTTGCCGGATCTCAGGTCTGCCCCAGATGCCGCTGCCCCCGGTGGGGCCCCCGGTGGTGCCCCCGGCGCTCCAGGAGCCCCCGGTGGAGCCCCTGCCGGCCCACCCAACACCAGCAGCAACCGCAGGCTACAGCAGCAGCAGGCCCAAGTGGAGGAGGTGAGCAGAAACAGTGCCATGGCTTCAACCGTTTCTCTGCGATATTTACCATCACAAACTAACCACGCACCTCCCACCCCCCACCCTCCACCCCCTCCCTTGCCTCTCCCCACCTCTGCCAAATGCTTTCTCATCCTGGCCCGCTGTAGGTGGTGGATATCATGCGGGTGAACGTGGACAAGGTTTTGGAGAGGGACCAGAAGCTTTCACAGCTGGATGACAGAGCAGACGCTCTCCAGGCCGGAGCGTCCCAGTTCGAGAGCTGTGCAGCCAAGCTAAAGAACAAGTACTGGTGGAAGAACTGCAAGGTGGGCACATCACCGGCACGGAGAGACACCCCAAACAAAAGGCTCTCACAATGTCAGATTTTCACTTTATGATTATCATGGGCCAGGAATGTCACGATAACGATATTATCACGATATCAACAACAATTTGAATGATAATGGTACGATCAATGATAAGGATTTTTTTCTATTTCGCCGTCAGTTTAAAGACATTATGAAAACAGTAGCTGTACAACTGCATACCAAAAGTAGGCTGTTTACTGGCTGTAATCTGGCACTGGATCATTTACACAATATTTTCATACGCACATTTTTATCACAATATTAAAATGTCGTTTCTTTAATATCACGATTATCGTCAAAACCGGTATATCGTGACAGCCCAAACCTATTAATATGAGCTGCGTTGCTGAATGATCAACTCAGCGTGAGTCAAATCAAGGGTTTTTTTTTTCCTTCTTAAAGTGAATGCACAGAACAGCTTTTGGGGCCGAGGTGCAGTGAGGCAAACATACAGCGTGTGTTCGGGCTCTTCATGCAGCGAGTGGTTAATGAGCTGCTGTGGAGGCCTGAGCAGATGTTCCCGAGGAAGAATGTGCGAAAAGGAAGCATGCCGATGGAGGGTTTTTCACCAGAGACTGCAGGAACGCAGCACGACAGATGCAGAGACTCTCGCTGCGTTGTTTGTAATCTGCTTTTGAATGCGTTTAAACACAATATGTGCCCGTTATAACCCACCCTGTGTTCCTCATTTTCAGATGATGATCATGATGGGGATCATCGGAGTCATCGTGGTTGGAATCATATTCTGTGAGTAGATGATGGATTCATTCAAAAATACTGTTTGAGCCAATGAGCACATTTTGGAAGAAAAAAAAAGTAAGATCGTTGGGTTTTCCTGCCGGAATTGCAAGGAGAAAAATATCCTGTTTGGCATTTTTCCCCAGATTTAAGGCCTTAAAAAACGCCTTTTGGATTACATTTGTCTGATTTCTCAATTATTTGTGTCTGCTTGTAACTCAAACGATTGAGTATTATATGTTTATTTGCATCCAGCAGAGCAGGTTAGGACTATATGAAACAGCAGCCTTTGCCCTGAGCTTTGTCTTAAGGCGGTGATGTATTGCCGTGGCCATTAGACTAATGACTTCCTCTCTCTCTGTCCTCAACTCGCAGTGTACTTCTTCTACTGAGCTCAGCCCATCAATCGAGATGGATATGGACTTGAGAATGATATGAGATGGATGAGAGAAAAAAAAAAAGAAAAAAGAAAAGAAAACCCAAGCGCCACTCCTCCCCTTTTATCCGTCCTCTCCTCCCTCTCTCCACAGTCTTCCATCCAACCATCTTGCACTTATACCTGACAGTAGTGTATATCGATGTGTGTCCCTCCTCTTCCTCCTCCGCCTCCTCCTCCTCTCTTTATCTCCGTTCTTTGTCGCTTTCTTCTGCTGTTTTGGTGGTTGAAGTCTTTACTCGTTCCGTCTCCGGTCTCTGCACCTCATGTATTATTGAAGGACGCAGCAGGCAGAGCGAAGGAGGAAAGAAAGAGAGAAAGAACGGGAGAAAGAGAGAGACGGGGACAAACGGGGGGAAACTGCGTCGAGGCGGGGGGCGGGGCTTCGGCCGAGGGAAAAACAGACATAGAAGGAAAAGGTGGTGGTCGTGTGCAGGAACAGTTTGCGGCCCTTTCTGATCCCCCTCACGATACACCAAAGCTTATTCATAGAACCTTTTTTGAGAGTCCCGCATTTGTAAATTGATACAGACGAGCCAAACTTAACACACTCAGCCACACGACCGCCACCATCTTTGCTTCTTACTAACACACTGGTGTCAAGATAGATTTTAGGATTAGTTTTTGTTGTACGTGCGTGTGTGTATTTGTGATTCGAAGCGTCGTAGCCAGTAGATTTCTTTTTAGCAGATAGGCCTTTTTTAAATTCTCTTTTCCTGTCTTACTTTTTTTGTTTCCTCACTTGGTCTCTTATTTCTACAACGATCAGTATTAATAGAAGCGAGGGAAGATAAACAGACTGAGAGAGAGGATGTATTTAAACTGGAGATGGTAGAATGAGTATTGTGACATTTGTTTATTTTCCTGTATAAATAAATTAAAACCTGGACTGATACGCAGTTATTGACAAAATAGTTCTATGCCAGTGCTTATTTTGCTCCTGGGGTCTTTTTTGGGACCGCCAGGTAGTGGCATGGTAATAGCGTTATGCTTTCGTGGCATTGTAACATGTGCAACCAGACAAGCCGCCACTAACAGACAATCTCCTGGATCCATGAACTGACCACTGCAATGCAGGGGAGGGTCTCTTAACTCTGACGCAGACAGAGTCACAGCCATAGACAGATGAATGTGTAGAGTCACAACACAAACAGGGACAAATATCCACTTGTTGTCGAGTTGTTGTTTGGTTGTCGTTTAAGTTGACCTGCGGGGGACAAAAATGGGAGAAAAGTCACAATTTGGAGACCCAGAGCCACCTGGCCCTTCCTTCTTCCCCCCTCACTCATACATATAAAGTCAAAAAACAGTGTCACTCGTCACCTGCAGTATGATAAATGAGGTGCTTGTTTCTTATTTGCATGGCAAACGGTGTCAATAGTTTTGCCTCTTTGTGTGACCTGTGTATCTGCCATTTCTGAATCTAACTGCCGACTGTACATTTTCTTTTGTTAGTGGTTTTAAGGACCTGTGTATAATGTCTTTCTGATCTGATAATTACTGCTTATGCAATGCAATGATGCTCAACAGTTTGCCGAATTTTGTTAGAATCATTTGCTTTTGAGATTTAAAAGAAAAAAAAGATAATAGTCAGAGAGCGCAAACAACTACTTAGTGAACTGGTAAAACATGTAGTATAAGTAGAATCATAGTACACATCAGATTATGCTCCAGAAAATATGTGTATAAATTCTTTCAGATTTTTTTCTGGGGCACGAGGGTCGGGGTTGGGGGTGTTGGATATTACTGAGAAGCTCATTTTCCTCTCTGGACTGATTCTGAGTTGACCAAAATTGCGAAAATATGAAGAACCTTATATGCAACGTGCATTTATGCATAGCTGTAGCTGTTAATCCAAAATTACCTGATGATATTGTTGACGTTGATGACATTATCATCACGTAATTGACACAAGAGAAGAGAAATAAGAATATGTTTTGTGATTTCCAAACTGAAGATGCAGTAAGACGTGCGACCGGGTTTGCGGAAACAATGCATGCTAACCACTTTTGCTGATGCCAATAAAGAAATCATCAACACAACGATATGATGATCTTTGTTTTATAGACATCTCAATTCACCAATCCAGTTCTTTAAAAGTGCCTCAGATTGTGCTCTTTGGTTATACAAAACCAATATTACCAATTTAAGATATTTTGTCCACAAAATCTATAATTGAGAAGAGAAGATACAAATAAAGCAGAAATATTATCGGTATCCACAAGGGGCAGTATGAAGAGCTCATAAAAAAAACCCTGCAGAGTCAAAAAAAAGAGACGAGTAAAAAAAGTAAAAAAGAAAAGAAACACATTTAATCCACCAGAATAATTTACAGTGCTGCAACATAAATAAATCAACAGCAAACATGAACGACAAAACCCGGATGACTCTTCCCATCCGTCATGTACATTCACACAACCACATGATGCTTTCTATCGTTCAGAGAAGGTGAGAGAGGCTGCTGTCTGTGCTTCATTTTAGCCATTATGATTGCTGTCGGTAAACGGAACAGAAATGATATCAAAAAAACACTACGATGCCACGTGGGGAGGCAATGTACAGTCTGTTTGGTGACTAATCACAGGTCAGAGTCAGCAACAGATTGCAATACAGAAATAGATCTTTACATAATACATGATTTTTCTTCTGTACATGTATTTAATGATTTAAGAGATGGACCAAATGCCAACTGCCGGGAATGCAACATGCTGCATGTATTTGAAAAAAGGGCATTTCAAGCGGCCTTAATTAATTGAGCAAAAAATGACAATCTGCAACAGAATTATGAATACGTTCGTAGTTACATATATTTTACCCCATACTTATATTTTCCAGTTCAGTTAGACTAAAAGAAATAGAAGTACCAGCAGGATTCTGATCAAATTTGACTTACATTTAACTTAACTTAAAGGCTCAAAAATGACAAATAATATTTGTCTGTGTGCTTCTTTTCAAGTCTTTCCTAACTGACCTATCTCATGACCTGGTAGAAGAAAAGTACAGTGATGATCAGAAATCCCAGAACCCACCAGTAGGAATCTGTGGAGAAAAAGATGGAGAACGTCAGAAAAATTCTTGAAATGTTGCTTTATAATCAACATTCTGCTGTTTACATGTTGGGATGCTGTTTTGGTCAAACATTCACTTTCTCAGCAGACACACATAAATACCTGCTTTGGGGCTTTGTACCTCCTGACTAACGGAAAGTGGCACATCCAGGGCTGGATGAGACACCCGGCAGGTGATTTTGGTTCCCGGGGCGACGCTGGGGGGCACGGTGTACTGGGACGACAGCGAGTAAGTTCCGTCGCTGTGCTGCCGGTGGCTGGACAGAGAGATGTGGTGGACCAGAACGGTTGGCTCCGTGTCTGTCGGAGAGAGTGACAACCACTCCATCTGAGGGAGGGAGGGAGAGTGTTATTACACCTCTGACAGGGGATAATAAGAACTCGCCACGCCTCAAATGCGTGTACAAATATGTTTTGGCGTGTAAAATAATGAGGTGACCCGCCTTTGGCAGGCTAGTGAAAAATGTCGACTTTGCTATATAATAGAGTTTGCATTTTGAATGTCAAATTTGTCCCTCGCTGTCCACCGTCATTCGTGTGACAGAAGAAAAAGACACAAATTGGAAATAAATGTTATGCTTCTTTTACCAGTATCTGAAACCTTCACTTATGTCGTTCCTTACTCTAAAAAAAAAACGGTGGGCAATTAGCAATTATCTTTATGCTGTTCAGTGTTTTCAGAAAATGTGTTAGTGAAGGTTGTGATTACGAACAGTTCACTGGCCGATAAAAACATATATAAAGGTCAAAAAGTTAGTCCAACACAAAGAACATACAAAATACCTACAAAACGAGAAATAAAAGTGATAAGAACCCCTCACCTCAGCATCCAGCGGGTAATATTTTGCGCAGTGGCAGCTCAGAGTCTGTGGTGAGTTCTTCTGAACCAACTTATCCGAGATTGAAACGCGAGGCGGCTCTACAGGAGGAAGAGCAGAGGAACAGCTGAGAGTGTGGCCCCAATGTTTTATGGGATTGAGGCAGGGCAAAAAAAACCAGCAAAAAAACTCACGGGTAACTTGCAGCTGAATGACATGCTGGGCGTGGAAAAGCCCCACCCTGACTGTGCAGATATACGTCCCCTCGTCCATCACCTTGACTTTGTTGAGGGTCATGGAGACGTTTCCCTGGACAACCGATGTGGCATCAACGCTCGAGTCGCCCCTCTGATTATGCACTGACCGCAGGAAATGACACAGGAATAGGACTGTCACTATCAGGTTTTTATCAGGTTTTCACTTCACGATTATCGTGGGCACTAAATGTCACAATGACAATATTATCACAATATAAACAAAAATGTCTTTACAATGATTATTGTCACACAGGAATTACCGAAAATATTGAAATTTAAAGTCATTATGCAGTTCTGAGATTGCTTCCAACCTTGTTAGTCCTTAAATGGACCCAACACGATTGTTTGGCGCAGTACTTACCCACAGTGCTGCCTTCTACGTCAGCTGGCCTGGTGTTCATGGAAAGCACCTTCCGGCCCTTTCCTTTGTGCTGCTGTCGCCACTCGATGGCCACCTCCTCCATGGGGAGGCTCTCCTGCTGCTTGAAGCCACAGTCGAGGAGAATGTCCTCCCTCAGTGGAGCGGACACCGACTTCACATTGGAAAACACCAGGAATACGACTGCGGAGACAAAAAGGTGACGATAACCGGTAGAAGAAGAATGCCAGATGGGGTAGATATCTTAAAGTGATTCCTCTGGGAATTAACCCAAACCCCCGGCCTCACCATCGGTAGGAAGAGTCCCTGTCTGGCTGAGAGGCAGACCCAGTTTGCTCTGGGTCAGGGTCGACTGGTCCCTCTCCAGTGGCAAAGTCTGCAGAATCAGCGAGGCGCTGAAGTCGACTTCCTTCACGTGAATGGACACCATGAAATAGACTGGCTCTGAATCCCCCTTGGAGCCTTGGGGGGAGAAGCGGCTTATTTCACACATCACTTCCTGCTCATTGCAGTCGGCGTGCAGCAGCACATCTGCATTGGGGATCTCAGGAGAGGACACTGCCAAGGACGGAGAGAGAGAGGTCAGTAAAGGTCATTCGTGTTTTTTTTCATCAATCAAGGTGCAGAGAAGGCTGTTAAAAGAACCTATGGATTCAAACAAGATGGCTTCCGGATCGGGAACTGAGGGGGGGATAAACGGAGTGAGCATTTCCACCGACTCATCAGGACCCACTTCGATGTCTCTCAAAACAAGGGTGGCTGGAGTTCTGGAGAAGGCAGATCCTTCTCCCATTCCTCCCATTCCCACTCCCTCATCCACCAGTGTGCAGGACAGGACCACGTCTGCAACTCCACCAGCTGTGAAACAGTCAGAATCAGATTAAGTGGCAAATAGATTGTCACAATGTGTCATTTGAATCCATGTTTCGCGCGCAGAGCAATAAACAAAGGTAAGAGGATACACGTACACTATACACACACATTATCGCAGTGAAACTGGAAGAAATAATCTAATCATAAATAGCTGATAGATACATGGAAGCAGATAGAATTTTGTTTGTGATGTCATACTCCTATTAATAATCATCTTTAACTATCCGGAGTAGAACTTTGAGTCAGAGCTTTCAGTTTTCAGAGCGACCATCTTAATTCAGAGATCTTGAAACGTATTTTTTCTTATGATATTCCAAGCAAATATCAATTCATCCTGTATTCGTACTATATGTATAGCTAAGAAGTCATTTCAATTCTTATTTCTTTCAGCAAATGTAACTTTATATGACTGTGAATTAGACTTCACCTCGAAGGCTGCCCTGATCTGCTCCACTGACTTAGACCTTTGTGCCTTCTAGTTTTCAAAAAGTGAACAAATTCTCTCAATATAATATATAAAACAAGCAAAGTGAAACCTTATGTTTTCCTTGAAATACGTAGAATTTAACTTAGTTTGCACTGCATTCACATGTAATGTCGTTGCATCGGTATCATTTGAAAGCTGCTCACCATAAGCACTCGGCATGAAGAATCCAAACAGGATGACTTCGATCACCATCGCTGACTCCATATTTCTTTATAAATTAAAAGTTTTAAAGAACCAGGAAGATATCGAAATTACTGCTGAAACAAAGCACAAACTCACTTTCACTTTTGATTTTAACAAACAGTGACACTTCGGCAGCTTTCCGACGGCAAAAACTGAGTAACACTATTATATCGGCGAATATAAAAGTCTAAATGCCGCTATGCATTCCATCCCATCAGTGTATAGGACGGGATCATAAAACTCCGAGGCAGCAGAAGTGCGGGTTAGCTCGCCTGTGAATAGCGCATGCGCAAAGCGGACTATGGTGCGGATATTGAACGAAAGCGAAAGTAGAAATAATCGAAATAATCGCCCAATCAGAGCGCGGCGAGCAGCGCGTCACCAGTCACCGTGGAAGAGGACGAGTCGCTCCTCTCACGGCTCGCACGAGGTAGGACTTTAGACATTTTACAGTCGACTCGGCTTATTTCTGCTTTAAATGAAATGAAATCTATCTTTTTAGTTGGTATTTGAGGATAGTTTTGAAGGGATGGGCTGTTTTTTAGAAAAGGATTTATTGTTTACCGCCTGTTTACTGTTTGCTGCAGCAAAAAAAATGCCCAAAACAATGCTGTGAGATAGAAATCGTCACTTTACAACTATATTGAAGTTAGGTTAATATTTTCTATAATAGCAGTGACTGTACTTTTTACTTTCAATTTCTGCCACTATTTTAAAAAATGCTTTAATTTAGTTCACCCTCATGGATGTAAAAATATGAAAAGTTCGATTTGGGCATGATTGCCCTCATGATTCACTTCAAGTTTATTATCCATGTATTATTGAAGTATATTCACAACTGTGGTTAAAGTCTGATTAAGTTATTTTAGGGGTCCAAATGAAACACTCAACAAAACTGTAGCGAGAAAAATAGTGTTGCATACTTTCATTGGAAGTTAAACTCTTCCTGAAATGTAAATGTCCAATGCTTCATTATGAGCCCAACTAAGATTAGTTTATTGGACATCGGATGCTTCAACAATAAAAAAGTAGGCAATTTTTTCTTCCTTTTTAATATATGTCTCTGTATTTTCTCACCGCTTTATTCAGCAAGTTTTTGCAACCATGTTCCACTTTCACTGGAACCCAGTAAACTTAGTTCTCTCGCATGGTGTTTGTGATCCAGTCCACATAATTGGAGACTTTGGTATAGGCTCCATAATGGTGCTTCATGCCGCAGTTGACACCCCAGCTGACGATCCCTGCAGCCCAGAATCTGCCATTGTCCTCCAGAGTATAGGGACCCCCACTGTCACCTTGGCACGAGTCCTTCCCACCCTCTGGGAATCCGGCACAGAACATGTTGTTGGTCAGAGGCGGTATATTTGGGCTCTTCTTCCTCGCCTCATTCATTGCTCCGCTGCACGTCTCCTGTCTGACCACTGGGAGGTGCACATACATCAGCTTATCTGTTAGAAAACTACTGCCATTGACTTTGGTGAAGCCGAAACCTGACACCAGTCTGAAAGAGAATATGGTAGAGACCGTTATTTAAAAAGTGTCCACTGTAAACGCTGGAGATTTCTTATACATTGTGACAGGGAGGCCAAAATTACACTATGACATTAAGTACTTAGTTTTAACTAGAAATATTTTTTCAAGAGTATTATTTAACATCATGCTTTAGTTATTTCTTTACCCCATCTTGCCGGTGGAGTAGCTGTCACTCGCTCCTGGCAAACACACTGGCATTACTGATGAGTTGAAAGTGAGCCGCTCCCTCAGTTTGATCAGGGCAACATCGTGGTTGTAGTTTATATTGCTGGGGTTGTTGTAACTTGGATGAACTTTCACTAAAGCAGCAAGGATATGAGATTCCATGATGGTGGGGACATCGGTGTATCCAACGTAAACCTGCAATACATCAGCATAATAGTGCATAAACGTCAGGTCAAAAACATGCAGGCACTGGATTTACAGATGGCATCTCTGTTGTTGCTCTTACCCGCACTGTGTTAGCTTCTGCGACCAGGCCGTTTGTTTTCACATTATGAGCAGCGGTCAAAACCCACTGGTCACCGATCACCATGCCCCCTCCCTTTTGTTCACCTATCCTCAGAAACACTTGCCATGGAATGGTGTCTTCTGGTGCTTCCTTGCCTCCCATGATTCTCTGATAGTCAGAGAAGCTTTTTGAAGGCTGGCCACAAACTGGATGGGAAACAGAAGGTGACAGATAGATAAATGAACAAATGGACATCTAAAGAGAAAATTTTTTTTACATCTATAAAAGGGTTTTCATGGTTATACCTGGTATGCATATTGGAGAGACAACATCATCTTGATTGGATCTCCACATCCTGTCCGCTTCACAGGTGAACCTCACTAAGGAACACAGACATACATACTTAGACAATTTTGTTTGTCAGTTTATTCTTAAATCTGAATACATTTCTACATTCACTACATTAAGCACCGACTATTGATACAGTCAAATAAGCTGATAGTCAAAACTGCACTGCCACACATGATGAAACGAAAGTTGTGCATCGTGATTTTCTTTGTGTGTGT
>CAESWR010000854.1:237548-250377 GCA_903171835.1 Mullus surmuletus
AATAAAAATCAATAAATCACAGCCAGTGTGAACAGTCATCAAAAAAAAAGTGGGGGCCAGATCCCCCCAGGGCTGCTTTAAGGCCTTCCAGCTGCATTTCTAACCACCAATGTGTACTTTTCAATAAATACGTGTGTGTTTTTCTGTTTCGCTGCTAACATTTAGTAAAAAAGTCTGGGCCACCAAGGGAAGTCGTAGCAGAGGAAAAGTTGAGCAACAACTGAGCGAAAACATCGCCGGACCAAAGAAATGACTTATAATTGCAACTTTTAAAAAGTTATGGTTGTTGATTCTTCTCCAAGTGTGTGTGTGTGTGAAGAAACCCAAAATATTCATGTTGGGTTCCTTGGATTACAAATCAATGAATCAACCTAAACATAAGTATTTATTTAGAACATTTTTATTCTGGACTGCCCCCCCCCCGCCCCCCCACTGTGTCACTGCACAGTTTTCACCAGTTAAGCAATCTTTGTTGCACTGATAAATCACGCCTATACGGAAAATCTTCCCAGATCTGAGTGCATTCCTGCATTTTGCTGCATGGGGCCCCCGGGGTTAATTCATCTCATGCTCTCACAAACAGCATGCACATCTACGCAGGCGGGTGGGTGGGTGTGGGGGGAGGGGGGGGGTATTCATATACCAGTTTGACAAGGAAACCAGTTGACCTTATGTTGGAGGTTTGTTTATTCTGAAGAGGGAAATTTTTTATTTCTTGACAGAGGACCATTGAGGGGTGACAGGAAGGAAAGCAGAGAAAGGACTGCAACAATGGGCCGCTTCCAGAGTGGAAGCAGAAGCATTTCTGTCAAAGTTCTGACATTTTAAAGGGCCAAAATTGAGCCAGAAAAAAAAAGAAGTTGGACCTCTCTGGTTGAGTTACAGGAAAGTGATCCCCACATCCTATTTCCAGATCACATGAGCGCCTCACTGAAGGTCCACCTTGAACTGTGTTGCTTGGTGACATTGTGTTCGGACTGAGTCACAAAAGCTGACGGCACATGGGTTTGAGCCCAGGGGCTTTTCAGTGTCCGCACACACGGAAAGGATGTTCTCAAACTCAATCATCACACGCGCCAACAAAGATGTTTTGCCAGTTGCCGCAGCCAGATTCCACACATGTAAAGCGTGTCTGAATGAAGGTGTTTTGGCTCGATGAGGTTATAGTTGAATTCCCCCCCGAGGCCGAGCCTTACCAATTGCGGTCAGGGAAGTCTATATGTCTACGTAAATGCTCAACATTAAATGAGCAGAAGTTTCAGTTGTATTGTGTGGAAAACCCCAGCGTGCCCCAGTGCCCCCTCCCACCTCGTACCTGTCCTTGGTGTGTTTTTCCATGCGGGTCTCCTGACCTCCTTCGGTGACATTCAACAGCTTCGGGTCAGAGTTTGTTCCCAAGTTATTTCACAAGGTGGCAGTGTTGGGATGCTTTAAAGGAAAGTGACGCCCACCTCTTGCTTTGTTAAGTAAGTATTTTTAATTATTCATTTGGCTTTTTGTCCTCAATATGTAACCGCGCAGTTGTACAGAGACAGGAAATCAAACTTATATCTGCTTGGTTAATGTATGTATGGATAGTATGTCATTTTCCTTCTTATCTTACACTGCTCTTGTTACTGTACTTCACTTTCTACGCATTCATTTAAAACAGTGGACCGTATTTCTGCTTCACTGCATTTTAGCGGTTATGTTCTAGTGTTTTGTCATAATTGAATATGAACAAAAATGCAATATTATAACAATACATGTGGTCATCATCTCTAATTACATTGGCAATGTCAGTTTATGAGAGGCGAGTTAAGTCAAATATTCTCATTATGAGGTCAACTATGTCTTTTGCACAACACATCTCGGTCGTATTTACATTATTTTTGAATTATTTTCCTGCAATTTAGTATTTCCGTGTATTTGAATTCTAGCTCTACATACAATTGTGAGTGTTGAAGGCTGGTATGACATCATTTGTCGATGACCTCATCACCCCAGCCTCTTCTGGCCGTTAATTACAAGAGCCCAATTGTAATGAGGAATTAAGGTGTAATGAGATGTTTTCCCAGCCCTTGAACTGGATATGTGTGATTAGGGATAAATGTGTGTTAATCGTGTCAACAGACACAGTAACCCAGAATTAAGCCGCCAGCTGAGGCAGCACCACGACTTGGTGGCAGCCTTGGACAGGATTCCGCGCCACCGGTGAGACGAAACTGCATTTCCCATGATGCTCGCTTCCCCTCCGCAGTGATGTGGGGTGTGGTGATTGAATGACCGTGTGTGAGAGCGTGTGTGTGTATGTGTGTATGTGTAGAGCGCAGGAGGAGGATCGCTCCCCGTCCCCGCACACACAGAGAAGCCGCAGATCCACCTCGGAGCATCAATGAGCGGAGGGCTGAAAGATGCGGACAGACAGCGGCTTTCCATCGGGTCCGTCTGTCCATCCACCGCGTGAAATCAAGACGACATGAGACAAGGACCTCGGTGTTTGTCATCGCCGCTGTGGGGGTTTTCGCACCAGACCTGGACCCGGAGCGGGACTGCAATGGAGCGCCGATCCAGCGCGTGAGAGCGTCTATTTGCGGGCTAATATTACAGACAATAAGCCGGCGCTATCGGCCGTTAGGACTGCTGGCATCCTCTCATCCGTGCTGCTGATGCTAGAATTCAGAATTAGGCACTTCCCTTTATCCAAGAAGCTGAATGTTTAATTAATGACCAGAAAATCTGAGGTGGCACCATTCTCAGACAGACAGGGTGATCAAAGGGAGCGCCACAGCTTTTGACTGGTGAAGGTAGTTTGTGCTTGCGAGAAGAAGTCAGCCATGTCGAAGAATAAGAGCAGCGAGTCGGTGAAGGTGGTGGTCCGATGCCGGCCTCTGAACCGGAAAGAGGAGTCCAGCGGGCCCGCGGGGGGCATCGTGCAAATGGACGTGCGATTGGGACAGGTGATCCTCAGAAACCCCCGGGCGCCGCCCTCCGAGCCTCAGAAAACGTTCACCTTCGATGGGGTCTACGATGCAAACTCCAAACAGCGAGACCTGTACGATGAGAGTGTGAGGCCTTTAATTGATTCGGTGCTGGCGGGCTTTAACGGCACCATATTCGCCTACGGGCAAACCGGGACGGGGAAGACATACACCATGCAAGGGGCGTGGATGGACCCGGAGAAGAGGGGTGTGATCCCCAACGCCTTTGACCACATCTTCACGCACATCTCCCGCTCTCAGTCTGATAAACAGTACCTTGTCCGGGCGTCCTACCTCGAGATCTACCGAGAGGAGGTCCGGGACCTCCTGGACCCCAACCACGGCAGTGCCCGGGCCCTGGACCTCAGGGAGAGTCCAGATACGGGCGTGTATGTACGTGACCTCACCTCCTGCGTCTGCAAGAGCATCAAGGAAATCGAGGAGGTGATGAATGTGGGCAACCAGGCCCGGGCGGTTGGAGCCACGGACATGAACGAGCACTCGTCCAGGTCTCACGCCTTGTTCCTGATCACAGTGGAGTGCAGCCAGCCCGGGCCAGACGGGAGGAAACACATCCGGGTCGGTCGCCTCAACCTGGTGGACCTGGCGGGCAGCGAGCGGCAGGCCAAGACGGGCGTCCAGGGGGAGCGCCTGAAGGAGGCCGCCAAGATCAACCTCTCCCTGTCCGCATTGGGGAACGTCATCTCGGCG
Organism: Mullus surmuletus; assembly: GCA_903171835.1. Lineage (NCBI taxonomy): Eukaryota > Metazoa > Chordata > Actinopteri > Syngnathiformes > Mullidae > Mullus > Mullus surmuletus. Next base: position 241,220 of record CAESWR010000854.1, read on the forward strand.
TTGGCGGACGGGCGTAGCAGCCATGTGCCGTACCGGGACTCCAAACTTACCCGCCTTTTGCAGGACTCCCTGGGTGGGAATGCCAAGACTGTTATGGTGGCCACTTTGGGCCCGGCCCCCCAACACTACGACGAAACCCTCACCACTCTCCGATACGCCAACCGCGCCAAGAACATCCAGAACCGACCCAGAGTCAACGAGGACCCCAAAGACGCCCTCCTCAGAGAGTTTCAGAGGGAGATCGCCCGGCTCCGGGCGCAGCTCAACCACAGGAAGTGGAGGAGCAAGCAGAAGAAGGAGCGGGTGGACGGCGAGGGCTGGGAGAGGGACGGCGACGAAGACACGGAGTGCGAGGAGGAGGAGGTGGAGAAGGAGGCCGAAGACTATGTCAAGCAGGAGGAGCAGCGGCTGGAGAGGGAGAAGGAGGCCATCCGAGGAGACCAGTTCCTACTGGCTGAGGAGAAGCAGAGGCTCCTGGGAGAGAAGGAGAGGATGATGGGAGATCTGCGGAAGGAGCAGGAAGCTACGGAGCAACTGACCGCCAAGTACAAGGTAAGAAACTAAACCTGTGGGTCCAGTTTGAACCTTTAAGGACTGTTTTTTTGTTCCTTTGTCCATAATTTCTGTCAAAACAAACCATAAATACTCTCTAGAACATGGATTCTGAGGGACTGGTTTAGTTCTACATTAGGTTAGGAGATATAAGGAGCTATGATTGGTCTGAATAATTGCAATTCCTCCATGTTTGAATTAAACCTTTAAACCATTACCGTGCATTCGTGTTAAGAGTAAGACCAGCAACAAAACACTGATCCTCCATCTTGTTTTAGGCGTATTGTGCTCAGTAATAATATCAATATTCCTTCTGTACACACTGTCAAAGGTCTTCCATTTTGCTATTGATCCATAGCTCCCAGTAATGATGTCAGTCTACTTCCTGTGTACCAATGGAGTTGGTGTATCTTCTCAACATAGATGACCTTGGTGTACGTAGTCCACTGCTTTCTTAACACGTTGCCTTTTTCAAAAAATCAGACCCTAGAACTTTTCAACAGGGTAGAAAAAACAGCAACAGTCTACCACGTGATGACATCCGATCCGTTTCCACGGTGACAGACTTTCAATTTGAATATGTAACCTGAACTCCAACGTAGAAGAAGGTTAAGAGCTGCAGTAACATGTCACAGGAGCGATAATCCGAAAGACTAAAAAAAAGACTAACTTCCCTGAACCTCATTTCTCTTTATCGCTCACCCTTACACACACGCACACACACACATACACACAGACATGCACACATGTACACACACTCCTCAAACCAGGAAGTCAGATTAAGGCCATGGTTCCTGGGATTACCATGTGTGATAATCTTATGATCGGCTATTAAGGGACTTTATAGACAGTAACACTGGCTACTTCCTATCTAATTACACCTCTATCTGTGTGGGTGAGTGGGTGGGTGGGTGAGTGTGTGTGTAGGTGGGATTTCTGCACTGCAGTTTTTGGACGGACATAGTTACCTGAATTCTGGAGAAACTGGGTCTGCACTCAGATATCAGAGTACACAGTACTGTAAAGATTGCAGCCCCTTTTTTGTAAATGTGTTAACGTCAATGCAAGATTCTCAACCAATTTTATGTCTTCACTCCAACAAATCTTCAGGTTTATATTGTTTGGGTCTCTCCAGGGGTCTCACGTTTCCATTTCAATGCAATTTTAACCAGAAAAGAGCCAAGTTGACCCATGTTCCAGCCCTCCTGTGCATAGAGGTGCGAAATATAAACAGTTTTTCGCTTAGCTGAAGACATTTGCCCCAAAAATTCAGTGGGTTTTTCCACAACGGAGGCAGAGGCATCCTGACGTTTCATTCCGAGCGTGCGGTCACACATCAAAAACTCTGCATCCAAATTGCCATCTAATGTCTCATGAAAGTCCCCCAACCCCAACCCGCCTCCCAGCTGTTATCACAAACCCTGGAAGAGGCCCAACCCAAAATAGCCTAAATGACATTATCGGTTATTACTCAGCTCTTTTCCGGCCTTCTCCAGAGGCTGTGATGACATCATAACACGCGCTTCACAGGCCGGGTCGACCCGTAGCTGGTGTGAAGGAGGGGAAACGGCTTAAACGCTCCTTTAAATCACCGTCCCGGCCTCCTAACGCCTGATCCACGCAGCAGCAGAGTGTTTCATCCTGTGTTTGTTCTCATGCCGGGTGCCCTTTATCCACAGTCTGGCTGGTGTCTCACATGTCCAGACAGGAACTGTGGTCATTGTAGCTTAAAATGTCACCTCTTTCTCTCTCTCTCTCACACACACACACACACACACACAAACACATGCACAAATTCAATCAAAGACCCAGTCAAAGCTGCATTAATTACTTGCTCTGATTCATGGACATATGCAGTCAATAAGTCACCCGTGCAGAATGATGTAGGCTGCTGCAGCCCATAATACTGCAGCTGCAGCCCAGAGTGCTGGATCAGCTAACGGCTCGGGGGCTTCACCAGAGGAGAAAAAAAGAGATATTTCCAGTGTCGCTTTTACGCGAACAATAGCAGGACAACTCAGGGGTGTGAACCAGACGTCAGGGAAAAATACGCCGCGCCTGACGCTCGGTCATGCTATCAATCCGTGATGTTCGGTATATTTTTAGTGGGGAAAACAAAGTGTGTTCCCGCTTTTCTTAAGAGTTCCAAAGTGCTTTGACAACTCCCAGAGCTCAGGTGTGAACGTGAAGCAGTCAGCTGTGGGTAAAATGCAGTCTGTGGGGGCGGAGACAGCAATTGAAATAACAGAGTGGGTGTTTTTCCAGTTGCTTTTGTGGAAAAACATCGACTGTAATGTAGTTTCTGGTCTGCTTCCCCTTTATTTCACAGATTTTAATCTTAAATAACTCAGTGAGATCAATATTTTTTCTTTTTTATCTCTGTCAGATTGTCAGTTAATAGCAAAAACAAAGTTGAATAATCAGGTTGAGGTAAAACAGGAACTGCCCTTATGTGGATTGAAACAACAAATGCATACATATTTATTCTCAATGCATTTTGCCACGGTGGCGTTAGATGTGTGTGAGTGCAGGTAATCTGGAACCGCCCCGAGAGATCTGGCTGCATCCAGGTCCTTTTGCCCTTCAGATCATCTCATGTATCCTCTCATTTTTCCTCCCTTCACATCTCGCTGTTGTCGGCTGAAATCCTCTGCGAGCAGACGGCGGAGGCAGCCCAGGGTGTTTGATGCTGACTGCGCGTCAGCATAGGGAATCAGCAGGAAGATGATTGAGGAGAGGAAGCATTTCCTGCCTTTGATGCATCGCCTTGTCCGAAGATGGTCACTTGGATATGAAGCAGCCCTCCAGAGCCCAAACAATTACCATCTCTTTAGATGTCCATTCCATGAAAAAAAGACAGATTTCTCCCTCACGGGGGCTTCTTATCTCCCATCAGGAGTATTTTCTAAATGTGAGAGCGGCAGAAGGTGCCACACATGAAGAGTGACTTTGATTGTCATGGTTACAGCAGTGAGCATTTCATGGAACAAGCGAAACAAAAACAGATTTTCTTATCCTATATCGTATATCCTAATTTGTACGAGCCATAATTGCTGTAACTAGTGGACTTCAGTGGTCACTGAGAGGCTCAGTAGGTATTTAATCACGCACACACACAGTTGGACAACCAACCAACAGCTGATTTAACAGTATTGCCCAGGAAAAACGCACAGAAAGCAGATCATTTGAAAAACAGCCTATTTTGCTCTTTTTCATACCAGGTACATTAATATTTTACTATTATCTCAATCTTTGTAAAAGATAGTAGTAAAAGCAGGGCTGGGCGATGTGGACCTAAACTCATATCCCGATATATTTAGGCCGAATATCAATATATGATATATATCCCGATATTTTTTCTGCAAAATGAGCTAAATGTTCAGTCAAAGTCAAACATGACATGTCACAAGCACTTTTATTGAAACCAGCTATTTCAATCAACAAACTCAGCATTGAAAATCAGCGTTCAGTTTAAAAATATTTGATACTGTATTACAACAGGAGTAACTTTTTTTTAAAATGATAAAGCTCTATGTAAGGTTCACATTAAAAAGTATCTTAAATAAAAATAGCCCCTAAAATAAAATAGGCCAACCTTTTTTTTAAAAAATAAATATAAGAAAAGTAAAATATCTGCCAATCAGTTTTGTTTAGTTTGATAATTGAAGGGCTTATTAAAATCAAATTACAGATTTTCTTCTCCTTTAAAACAAATATACGATATATGGCTATAATTGATATTAATTATATGATCTCATTCTATACCTCGTTTGACAAAATATGGCTATATTTTTTTCTATCAATATATTGCCCAGTCCTAAGAAAAAATGCACATAGAAGAAACATTCAAGTATGGTTCTCATTTTACAGCAAACCAAAACATCTCAAGCCGCCTTGTTAGCTCCTGCAACATCACTGGCAGGATTCCTCAGCGGTCCCACTTGGATCAATCCGCCCGCCTACCCTCCCTTCCGATTGGCCGACGCTGATATTATGCCCACCAATTAAAATGCGTTTATCTCTCCGCTCAGGGAACCAGTTAGGGCGAGGTTGCCAGGCAGAAAGAGAGAGACGGAGCGAGAGAGAGAGAGGGAGAGAGAGAGAGGGAGAGAACACCTCAGGCCGGATGCGGAAATGAGCTCCGATTGTAGATCATATCATTGAAATGCAACCAGTCTCTTCTGCAGCTCACACACACACACACACACACACACACGCACGCACGCAGTGGACGCAAGTAGGTCAGGAGGCGTCGCTGTGAAGCAGCGCCGGGCCGGTTGGTGGTTCTGCAGGGTGCGAACTCACCCTGCAGCCTCCATCTGCTGTGATCACACGCCGGCGTTCGCAGCGTTTTTCGCAGCATCGCAGGTTGAGTTGTGACCTCCGAAGCCATGTCTGCTTAACGCTTCTGGCGGTCGTTTGTCAAAAGCTGCAATGTAATCACACACCGAGGCGGCCCGGGCGCACTCGCTGTCTTCACGCGAGGCGCATCTGCTGAGAAGAAGGGAAAATTCAGCAATACTGTCTTGCATGATGCGGGCTTTTTGCTAATATCTGCTAATATTTTCTGATATTTGATTCCATACACACCGATTTGACACTGAAAGGCAGAATTATATAATTATTGGCTTTTGCCCGATATCTGATACCGATATAAACGCACCGTGTACATTTAATTGTAATTAGGGGTGTCCTGATACAACTCTTTCACTATGATACCAGTATTGCATCCCTTAGTATTGGCCGATATCGATCCAATCTGATATGACTTATTTTGTAGTATGGAATGTTAGAAAAGGCTTGATGAAGTGATATTACTCAAACAGAGAACAATAGTCAGCAACAGTAGCTATGAGAAAAACTGACCCATTTATTATTAACCAATGGGTTACATACATTTGAACCTTAAACATAAGAATATTCTACATAGAAGTGCTGGAGCAGAGTCTGGAATGGACTGCTTGTATCGGAGTGCTGATATCAGAGATTTCAGATGCAGGCCGATATCATCCGATTCTTGTTTTTTTGCTGATATTGGAGCGGTATCCGATATCAATATTGGATGGGGACACCGCTTATTGTAATAGGGGAAAAACACACTTTGCACCATCATGTGTGTAAGTTGGCAGAATTCTCCCATCCTGCCCATACCCACAATGCATTTTTAGCTCATGTTGCCAAAAATATCAGGTGCGAAACTTCCAGTGCTCTGTGTCGCAGCCTGTGGTTTTATCCGCGCTAACGAGGACAGCGAGGTCGCCGAGTTGTTTCGCATCTGCTGACTGGAGCCGCTCCTTCAGGGGCATAAATCTCCACAAACCTGCGCTTGTGTTTGACGGCGGGAAAAAAAGGTTTGCCTTTGGTTGCGTAAACGCCGTGACTCAGTGAATTCTCCACCAGTCTGATTCCCCTCCGCGCCTGTTCTGCCGTTTCCATGCCGATTTTGCGCCTCCTCTGTCCGAGGCGGTGCAAAATCGATGAAAAGTTTTCACGTCACAAGCTGCGTCCCTTCGTCCCACTCTGAAGTATTTTCACATGATTCCCACCCAGCGTGTCCGACATACATCTGACCTTTAGGCACGTGTTGACCCAAGCCGATGACATAACTCAGCCTCCAGTCATGGTTCCTTTGTGCTTTGATTCTCCAGCAGCAGCTCGGTGAACAAAGTAACCAAAGTCAATGAAAAGCCGATGTGCGTCTCTGTATCGAAAGACGAGGAAATATGCAGTGGTGTGAAATTAAACCCCTGAGAGCGAGCAATAAGATCTTCAAATCAATGCCGCGATGGACAGGAAGGGGGAAGGTCGGCGCTGGAGAGACGACGCGCAGAGAGGATCACAGCAGGCTGATGCCAGATAAAGGTCAGAACTGGAGAAGCTGAACCCTGCTGGTGCAATCTCAGAACGGCACAAAACGCCCATTAAAAAGCTCGTTTGGAAAGATTTCGACATAATTTGGCTTAAAATATAGGTCGGCGGCACAATGAGCCGGGATGGAAATGAACCCGCAGTTGTGGGAAAAAAACGCCAACTTTGCTGTTCATCAAAACGCTCCCATTTCAAATCATGGATGGAACTGGTTTACGTGGAAGAATGTGGGTCAGCAATCCTGGAAATACTCCGATAGATCTCTTTTTTTAACTGCACAGGCCTCGTTAGTGTACAAAGCGGCGTTTGAGCTTCATTATAATTCGGCTGAATATTTAGATTTTACTACTATTGATGTTTTTTGGCGGCACAGTGTTTTGGGAGAACTCATACATGTTTCATCAGCGCGAGTACTCCACCACAATTTAGCATTCTGATGTCGACGTCTGACTGCTTTGTAATTCTGTAGGATCTACTTCGATGTAACCGCGGCGACGTTGAAACGAAGCAGTTGTGAGTGTGGAGCGGCGCCACCGTAAGGAGGCTGCCGCGTCCGTGCGCTTCCTCCCGACTATTCTTAGATTCACTTTTCTGGGTCAGAAGCGCTCCGTCGTCCTCCTTCTTCTCGCCGCCCGTCGTCCTTGTGTCGGAGAGTTTAGCTGAAAGGCTGCGGGGCGAGGAGAGGAACGAGGCTGAACATCAGCAGCTGTTCCGCAGCTTCCAGTCATGTCATGTTCATCTTCATCGGCGTCCAGGCTCCTCGCTTGTCGTGGTTATTTTAGATGCGAGGTCGCGCCGGCAGCTTGAGGGGCGAAAGTGACAGTCAGACTGAAAAAGGCGAAACCCCTGCGCTGATTATTTCATGCAGGCGCCTTGTTTTTTTTCCCCATTGAATGGTGGCTCCAACCAGCCTCCAGACGCAGCCAGAACGAAGCCTGAGCCCGAACGGAGGCATGAAACGCACCTTTAGGTCGAGCCAAATTGGCTTCAGCACTCAAAACAACAGAAAAAGAACACGTTTAACCAGACAAACCGCTCAAATGCGGCGAGGAGACATTGTGACGGGTTTAAAGACATCACAAACACGGGGAGAATTTTTCTGATGAGAGGGATTCTTGACGCTTCAGCTTCCGCTCCTGACAGCTGACAGTGAAAAAAAAGAATAAAAAGTACAAAGTTCCCATCATCCTCAGATATACACTTTGTTTTCTGATGATTATAAAAAGTTGGCACCATAAGGTGAGCTAAGGATGGGTCGGACGACATGCTTCCATCTGAAACAGGAATATGGAGGCAGGGCATAAATTGAAAGTAGTTTTTCAACGTCTCAAAGAGCACACTAGTTGTAATCTTGCATAATTCAGGAAAAAGCACAGTTCCTGTTTCAAATAAATCAAAGTGGGGCTGTCATGATTAGATCAGATTTTCACAGAACGATTATCTTGGGCAAAAAATGATAACACGATAACAATATTATCACGATATCAACAAAAATGTAAATAATAATGTTACAATCAGTGAAATTGACCTTTATTTATGATTTTTTCCCCTCTTTGGACAGATCAGTTACAATCAATACCTCACTAAGGTGGTATAAAGACAATATGAAAATGGGGGCAGATGTAAAACACACTGGTTTCAAGGGGCACTGGATCATTTACATGGTGTTATCATATTTTAACACAATGTTGAAATTTCTTTCTTTAATACCATGATTATCATCACTAATAGTATACGGTGACAGCCCTAAATCAAAGTATAGATTGCAGATGAGGGAGCCCCGCCCACTGCACAGACTGGCAACACCTTATTGACTTTAGTTGCTTTGCCAGTTTGGATCAAGTCGTCCGTGAGTGTCTGCTGAGTTTGTGTGAGCAGGAGACGACGTGATCGCACGCAGCTCTGGGGAGTTTGGATTCATTAAATGAGGATTACAGCCACTCACAATCAAACGCCTGCCATCCAGCACGGCAGCCAGGAAGCCCCGCCCACCCCGCCCAGTTGCATCATGTTAATGGCTGTCATGCATCTGGGTCCTCAGAGGAAAATGAGATTAGATTTCGATGAAGGAAAATACATTTGTGCTGATTAATTTTTGTTTTTGGTTAAACACACACTGACCGAAATGGTCAATAAGTGTCGATGTCAAGTTGGCCTGGAGATCCATGGAATGAACTCAACCTCACGGGGGGATTTAATGCGAACTTAATTAGCAAAAAAAAAAAAGAGAAAACATCCCCACAACTCGCTCGCCAGTTGGGTTAAAAAAAATCTGCTTAATTTGTGTGAGCAGGAGGACGATGTTATCATATCCAGCTCTGGGGAGGACGGATCTCATTAATGGAGGACGACAAGAAAGAAAGCAGCTCTGTGGCTCACCGCCCAACTAAACTCTGTTTGGGAAACACTGAGCCGCTCGTCCGCCACCCGTCTGATCGCTCTATTCTTTTCTTTTCTCTTTTTTTTCCAAAGAAACTGTAAATAGATGTTGCATTGTCAGCCTTTGTGAGGACGAGGAAGAGGGAAATGTGTCCCGAAGCGAGAGGATAATTGATGAAAAAAGGAAGATGTGCAACTTTTTTTTTAGGTCCAGTTTTGCCATCTGTTTGTGTGCAGAGAGGCGCTGATTTTTCTTTCCAACATCCTGCCGGCTAAAGCTCGACCGGCCAATCGGGGAGTGGAGTGGACAACAATACCCGCTGCCTCATGGGAAATGAAGTCAGCATAACACACACGTG
>CAESWR010000855.1:14086-25767 GCA_903171835.1 Mullus surmuletus
CTCAAGTGCTGCTAGTCTCTGAATAAGTTTCTAGTTTTGGATAGACGGCCAGCCATGTGTTGAAACTTGTCGATGGCAGATCTGCTGCTTATCTTGACAGGGGTACAAGACAAACATGGCCGACAGGAGGAGAGGGATTGCTGTCTTTTGATTTTTGTTGCTACTGGATCTTTTCACACATCGGCCTTCTGTTGAATTGAGATTGTTTCAAAATAAGCCAAAAGAAACACTGCTGAATTAAATATTACAGCGTGAATGGGGGAAAGTAGGGGTGTGTATTGGCCAGAATTTGGCGATACGATACATATCCAGATACAGGGGTGGTGATATGATTTATTGCGACATATTGGGATACTATAGGCAAGGCAATATGTTGCGATTCCCCCCCCCCCAAACCTGAGGCATTGCAAGATCTTTGTGTCTAGCGAGAGAAGAGTGGAATGTGGGGGAAGAGTCTGCTATCAACGAGCGGCTGGAGGCATAAATAAAACACAAAACCACTGTCACCAAGCAAACAGCTGATGGAATATGAGATACAAAATACCGATAAAGTGTTTCAAAAAATCAATACTGTGTCCCATTGTGAAATATCACGATATTATGGTGTATCCATATTTCCTTATTTTCTGTTTGCGTCTTCAGGCGGCGGATCGCAACGCCGAGGACCAGGAGATTGTGCTGTTCAGGACGGACCAGTCGGGCCGGGCCTGGCCGGTCAAGCCCTCGTCAGAGCTCCAGGAGCCCCACGGCGGACGGCGGAAGAAGAAACCGGTAAAAGAGGCGGGGTCAATGGACCGGGGGGGGTGAAAGGTGCCGTGGCGGTTTTTGACAAAGAAACAGGGTCTGCACAAAGGGAACGACACAGAGTAGAAGCTGCTGTATTGAGCGAAGGAGGGGGGAGCCGGCGACACGTTTGTCTCCGACTATTTGTTCCCTGCCGTTTGGTCTTCATCAGTGTGTGTAATGAGATCAGCGAGTGTGTGCGGAAATGTTTGAAATCTAAACAAAGCTCTCCAGTCCGCTCTGTGTTTACAGTTATTATAAATTCACAAAGCCGCCCTGGTCCGCTGTCCTGTGTCTCTCCTCCAGGATGAATCTGGCGGCTGCCTCTTGCCCAGTAAATCATCAGACAGGGATTTTAGAACACAGATCAAGAAATAGTTTGCAGCAAAGACCTCAAGATGAATCCGAAGCTCTGCTATCTTGGTGCTGCATCAATGTATTTTTTAGTTGTAAGAGGAGAGAGGCTCCATGAGAGTTTCTATGCCTGCAGCAACGTATCTGCAGCAGGTATCTTGGGACCCTCGAGCCGAAGAACTGGAGCTGTTATTCTAAACCTGACGGGACAGAGGAGCCTCTCTAGGGACACATTTCTATAATACAAAGAAGGATTGTTTCATTCAAAGAAAACCGTTTGTTTCCCCTGCTTGCCAAAATCCTCCATTTAAATAACAACACACCGAGCCGCAAGGTCACCTGGCTTTTAAAGCGAATACGGAAATAAACTTTCACCCAAAACACATTCCAGATTAGCCTGAATCTCCTCCTATTTCCTCCCTCTGTGCAGATTGAGACGCACACCGAAGGTCAGCGTGTGCGCTACTTCCAGGACGACGACAGCATCGGTCTCCAGGAGATGGTGCGCAGGGAGAAGATGGGCACCGCGCAGGATCAGAACGCCCTCTACTCACGCATGGCCTCCAAGGTACGGACACATTTGCACCACAAAGGTTCAGAGCAACCCTGTGAACAAGGAGGATGAGCTGGGATTATTTACAAAATCAATGGCTACGTTTACATGCAGTCAAATAAGCCTTTTCTAACTGGAATGTTAGCACTAACCTGGTTGTGCGCGGCCATGTAAACACCAATAATCCGATTGAATTGGATTATTGGCTTGGGTTTTTAAAAACCCAAATATTCCCCCTGGGTTACTCCTTTTCTAAACCAAATATTTGATCATGTAAACGCCAATCAGGATCTCCACATCAAACTGAACATGAATTTGTGTTCTGTGTAAGTTCTATTGCCAAGGAAGCTTGTCTTTGGAGTCCAGGAACTACTTGTAAACATGGCCAAAGGCGAGAGCGACACCACGCCACACTTTTGGAGTGAGGAGGAAACCAATCACTTCATCAGTGTGATGAAAGACACAAACATCCTGGCATTTGGAGACGCTAGAAAGTAGCGGGATAGACAGATCCACAAAAAGGGGAGCGCAAAGTTACGCCAAGCAGGGTTTGTAGCAGACCTTCTCTGTGCGTGGCTGCTTTGATCGCCATATCACCATTGATTACAATCTCCATGGATACAGGAAGAACATTGTTTGCTCACTCATGGAAACGGCTTATTCCCAATGTTTCAGTAACTGGAATGTGGACCTTAACCTAAATATTGACTGCATGCAAACGTAGTCAATGATACGACCTGGGATGGAACTTGTGCCTGTGGTGGCCTGGAGAGAAATCTAGTGTGTACACAAAGCAAAAAGTGATGCATCATAGAAATAATGCTTGGTTTGCACTTATTTGCAGACATATTCCTCAACTTCCTGTCATGTAAAACATAACAATGTAGAATGTTGATATTACGTTTTCATTTTTAACTTTCAAATCATGAAGAAATTATCAAAACTTTGGCAATTCAAAGCATGAAATAGTTCGTTATGAATGCGTGCTAGAAGACTTTTTTTTCCTTCTTATGAATAAAATAAAATAAAACAACACCAAAAGTTATTTTGAAAGGGGGGGATCCTCAGGAATCTCAGGATGATAATCATGAAAAGTAATGTTTCTTTTTAATACTCTTTATTGGTTTTTCAATTTTACGAGCATGAAGCATAGAAAAACAAAACAACACCGCAAACTAACCAAGCACTGCAATACATATATATTAAAGACACAACAACGCACAGTTAATCGAGTAGCACATATAAGTCAATGAACTTGTTGAGGAAATTATAGCAAAATCCAAGGGTCCAAGTTTGCTGTGTGGTCAGAGGTTTTTAATGGTTGCAAGCCGGCAAGCGGTGAATTCACCCAAAGTGACAGAATGACAGTCTGGGGGAAAAGACCCCGAACAATAGTTGTGATCGTACCTATATACTGTTAAATCAAAGAGTTTGAGGTGAGCCAATAGAATGACGGACAAAAATACGATTGGACCAATGGGATGACAGACTAGCAAATGGCATTCTGCAGATGTAGAACAGACCGAATTTACATATGAGAGACACTGCTATGTGGATTATTACAAAAGAGGGGAAGGGGCCAGGTGTTACATCCAGGTAGGTGGGGGTGGAAGCCAAAGGGACCTCCTGAAGGAGTCTGTGATCCTGGTGGGGGTACGTCTGGGGAAGGTGTCGTGCTCTTTGCATATGAAGATGCCTAGGTCTCTGAATGCTAATTCAGGTACTGTTTCAAGGTATCCCCAGACATGGTCAATATACAAATGTAATTCTTCATCAATCCCCTGACATGGTCGATATACAATATTATTCTTCATCAAACGCGTAATTGAATAAAGTAGAAATGCCGTCATGCCTCCTGCAGAGAGACGGTGCTATCCGTCCCTCCACACGCTCGTCTCACTCGCCCGTCCACTCTGAGACTGAAATCCCGCCGGAGCAGATACGTGCAGCCGGCCACAAATCGGCGCCCCGCCACATGCGCATTTTGTGCATTCTGTATTCCCCTTTTCACTCGACTACTTCCTCACAACAACGGAAACAACAACAGCACAACAAGTGCTAAAACCCTCCGCGCGTGAGAGAGAGTGAAAGTGAGCGTTAATAATGAAAAAAACAAACGCATGAACGCGTTGCCATGGTGAATATCGAGGCACGCTTTCGGCTCTGTCCGTGTTTTTCCCCTCTCTCCAAGCTCTCCGCGCCCTCAACTTGCTCACTTTCCCGCACACACACACCCACACACACACACAATCACTTGTCATCCCTCATGTTCATTATGTAAAAATACACACACTCTCTCCACACCTACAAAGAGTGACACTAAAAATACATCCACAGTTACCATGGCAGGGCTTCTATAAATACTTCCTTCTAATCACAGCTATAGATTTATGATCTGCAAGACAGGCAGAAAACTGTTTTTTTTTTTATTTAGGGGGGGGGGGGTTCTCGGCAGCTCTCCGTCTCCATCTCGCTGTGCACTTCCTCTAATTATCTGAATAATCCTGCTATCTGTTTGTCCATCTGCTTCATTCAGTTTTTAATCATCTCGCTTTGCCGCTCTTTCTCCGTCTTCCTCCCGCGTCTGTTGTGTCCACGATGGGGCATCTCAGCCGGCGTCGCATTGTGTTGTACGTCCGACGGTCAAACAACGGGGCAAAACATTAATAATGATCCGTTCAGAGATATGATGATGCGAGCAATGGGAATTGGGAATAAAAGGAATTAAAATTCGACCCTTTGTTTTCTATCTAGTCTTCATAATGAGAGTCGAAAGTCACACCAGAGTCACAAAAAATGGAAGCACATTACAGATTACATCCGCAAAGTGGTGTAACATGCAAACTCAGGGTGTTTTATGACACTTTTTTTTGGTCCTTTTTGTGTTTTTTAAAAATCTAAAAAAAACCAAAAAACACGGCCTCCTCTGTGCACCTTCCTCAGCCCGACCACAGCAATGATGGGGGACAGTGCAACTTGTTAACTGGTCCCTCAGCACAACACCTGTAGTCTGTGGCGCACACACACACGCACACACACACACACACACACACTCACTGTTGCTACACTAAAACCAATTTCATCTTTTTGCTCAAACACTCACCGAGTGATGGACACGCACCACACACACACACACACACACACACACGCACACACACACACTTCATGTTCGCCTCTCACTCTCTCGCACAACCTGTTGTCCAGTTACCATGGTGACAAGACTCAGACGTAGAAAGCCCAGAATCAATATCCTGGCAGTACCCTGCCTCATACTGTCAGCACACAGAGCCCGGCTTATACACACCGGCCTTTCACGCACCTCACACACACACATCACACACACAATGTGTGTTGTCGAGATGGCGCAGATGGTAAAATTACGTCAGCACCTGCTTAACCAATAACGAATCCACCACACAGTTTCTACGAGCGAGTGAGGATTGCCGCCATTATTATCACTAGAAAAGAATGGCATTGGGAGAAGTTTGCCTTCATATTTTCTTGCAGAATAGCAGTAGCATATTTAAAGAGGAAAACTTAGAAATGACATCTTTCCATGCAAACAAAAAATACCAAAACATTTTCTATACATTCCATTTATGTCTCTTGATCCCTCTAAATTCTACATGCTGGTCCTTTAAGTAAAGAGATTCGACTGTATTATGTTTCCTCAAGAACAGCGTGAAGCAGATCGATCACTCACTTGCCTCTCTGTTCTTCTCGTCTCTGTACCCGGCTCCCAGATGATGGGGAAGACGGACGGTGACAACTACACGCTGGACGACATGTTTGTGTCCAGCGCGGCGCAGCGGGAGGGCGAGGGCCGGGAGGAGGAGAGGATGAGGAACCGAGCAATCGGGGAGAGCAGGAGGATGGCCGTCTCTATGGAGAAATGCCATCACTGTTTCAGCAGCCCGGAGCTGCAGAAGCACCTCATCGTGGCCATAGGCAGCAAGGTAAGGGACCGTCCCAAAATCTTAACCCCTAACAGTTCCTGGGGACGTTTTTTTCCCAGGTCACTTTTCATTTTTTGTCCCCAGGAACTAATAAGAGAGTTTGCTATAAAAATGAGAAGAAAAAATGAGAATATCTCAAATTCAATGTTGCTGCTAATCTGATCATCCCATCTGGGGCTCTAATGATAATAATTATGATGATAAAATCTTGCTTCAATTGCATTTTTGTGAATTTTTTTCCTGATTAGAATACTATGGAGTAAACAAATTGGCATTTAGAGGGTTGAATGATTAATTTTGATATATATATACACATATATATATTTCAGCCGGAAGTTGATTAAAAAAATATGAATATATGTTATTTATACAGCAGTTTTTAGAGAAGGGATGTTTTTTCGTTCTGAGGGACGAGTGAGAACGTTTTTTTTAAGGACCTCTTAAGTGTTAATAATTCATTTTTATATAATGTGTCAAACATATTTACAATCAATTGATGGTGGGCTCATGATAGCCAATTTGAAAACCACCCAATGTCACCCAATATAGGGGTGACATTCTGAATTTGAATCATCGGAATGATTCACTGTTTTTTTGGTTTCTTTTTATTGTTGCACAATTGACCTTTCTTCTCTTCTTTCTCTATATTTTTGTACTTTTTTATTATTATTTGATGGATTAGATTAATATTAATCTACTTTTTAACAATTTATCTTTTTCCCCTGTCTTTATGAAATATTTCGGGGTTTTCTTTCTGTCCTTGTGTGAAAAATCCTATACAGATAAAGATTGGTTGGTTGAGATTTCCACGATATTTTGATACTGCTTCCTGTATGCGCGTGTGATAAAATGTGTGTGTTGCGGTGTGTGTGTGTGTGTGTGCGTGCAGGTCTACCTGAGCCTGCCTGCAGGAGTGTCGATGGCGGAGGGCCACTGTCTCATCTGTCCCCTCCAGCACCACTGCTGTGCCACCGGACTGGACGAGGACGTCTGGTCAGAAATGCAGGTGAGCCAATCGGCCGCCGCCTCCTCCGTCGTCCTCTGATGGCTCTTCTCACACACACACACACACACACACACACACACACACACACACACACACACACACACACACATTAATCGTGTTTTTGCATCCGTGCTCAGCTGTTCCGGCGCAGCTTGGTGCGCATGTTCGAGTCCCAGGAGCAGGACTGCGTGTTCATGGAAACGCATCTGAACCCGCGCAGGAGACTCCACATGGTCCTGGAGTGCGTGCCGCTGCCCCGGGAGCTGGGCGATATGGCGCCTATATACTTTAAGGTCAGTGTGTGTCCATTCCTCACGGTCCGTTTATTCTCCCTGATTGGAGTGAGTCTGAAAAACGGTAAGCTGCAATTTCCGTGTGATTCCAGAAAGCCATCATGGAGTGCGACGACGAGTGGGCCATGAACAAGAAGGTCGTTGACCTCTCATCAAAAGACATCCGCCGATCCGTACGTTTTGTCTTTCTCGCCATTATTGTTTGTGACCTTCAGTCTTTTAATATCCTGACTTTCCTCATTTCTTTCCCTTATCGCCTGCTGCACTTATTTCTTTTTTGCTCCATCTTCCTATATTTCCTGCTCTAGTTCGCAGACCCTTCATACTTGTTTGTGCGTTGCCCCTCAGGTTCCTCGTGGTCTGCCCTACTTCGCCGTGGACTTCGGGCTCCAGGGAGGTTTTGCTCATGTCATCGAAAACGAGCAGAAGTTCCCCCATTACTTCGGCAAGGTCAGCGCCGGTCACGTCGCAGCGCGGGAGCGACTAAACAAACGCTTTGTTGAGCGGAAAGAGTGTGTATCAATGCTTCTGTGTGTGTGTTTACCCCTCCAGGAAGTGGTGGGGGGCATGATGGACCTGGAGCCGCGGCGTTGGAGGAAGATGATAAGGGAGAACTTCGACGATCAAAGGAAAAAAGTCCTGCAGTTCGCTCAGTGGTGGAAACCGCACGACTGCACCAAGACCGAGGGCTAGCAGGACACGCCGACCGACGGCCGACAAAAGGCGACAAACCCGAGCAGGGCGTGTGTTGCCGGCGCTGTGACACGTCCACACAGTGATGTACATTTTTTAATAGAATTCTCAACATGAAAACATTTTACTTAAATAAAAAGTATAATCATGATTTCACCTCATTTGGTTTCATTTCATGAGGCGTCACAAACTTGATCCCTCGTATAACATAACATTATAAATAGAGTTTTATTTTTTGGTTTGCTGATGTATTTCAGTGTCAAGCGACTCTCTTGGGCGGGCTGCCTCGTGTCTGGACCCCCACTGACCCCCGTTTAGGGTTGCAAAATTTTCGGGAATTTTCAAAATTGGAAACTTTCCGTGGGCATTTTTTGGAAATGAATGGGAATTTTCAGGAATTTATATTAACTGCATTTAGCTGGCCATATCCATGTATAAATATTAAACATTTTGGTTTGTTATAAGCAAACATGTCAAATTCAATATTTTTAAATGACCTTAGGAATAAATTATCAGGGAATTTTCAGGAATTTTCCCTAACTGGATGTAATTGTCATGAATGTAGGCATAGATACTTGCCATAAGCAAACAGACATGCAAATATGCCCGATACAACATTTATAAATGACACTTATCAGTTTTGACAACTGTAGAACTTTCATGGTTTCTTTCAAAGAACAACAAAAAGTCGCAAAGTCAGAAATGTAAAAAAATATCTAGTTGAGCTTGTCTTCAGGCCACGCTTTCTACTCATCAAGGACCTGGACCTCATCGTCTTCAATGGCTGCTGTCCCCTTATGACTGGGCGTCACGGCAACAAAACCCTGAAAATTTCAATTCATATTTTCCACCCCTTCGTAACTCTACTCCCATATAAAATCCTTGTGGCTTGAGATGTTTTGGGATGGGTATCAATCCCCCCCCCACCTCCCTGCCACTTCCCATTACCAACACACAGTGAGCGTCTGTCCAAAGTTGATGGACTGGTCAACTAGAAAAACAATTTAAAGAGACAGTATTGTAACGAGACATATATTCCTTTAATCATGTAATTTTGTCATCCTTTCATGTTTGTTTAGACTGAAATACCTTTATTTTGAAAAGCCCCTTCCTTATGTATCTTTGCTCTGCTTGCTTTGGACAAATATATGTTTTTGGAATGCCTGAATTGTTCCTGTAGTGCTTCCTCAGGTGGGCTGATGGGAAATCGAGTGATCAGGAAGGGCTTTTTCAGAGTCACACCCTCCGTTGTTGAGACTCGCCTCCCTGCTTTCTAGCCCTGCGATTTAATCTCCTCCTCTGACCTCACGATCCTCTGCAGCTGTCACTTAATTCTAACAGCCTCCACCGCATTCACGAGAGCAGGCGCGTCTAACACACACACACGATACACACACTCCAATTGGTTACCGGCACACAACCTCATCGTTTCTTTTTTTGTCCTGGCTAAGCTCATCACTTCAGAGAGGAGCCTTATTTCCTGGTTTCATCTCGGATTGTTGCAGCTGGTTATTGTCAAATCACCAGAGAGATTTCTGTTCCTGCTGCGCACGCCTGTGTGTGTGTGTGTGTGTGTGTTTGGGGGGGGGGCAGTGGATTAACTCGCATGCTCTCTGGTCTTAAAGTACTAGAGGCAGGTTTGACTTTACTCAGATTCTGTTAGATAACAATCGGTCACCGAGTCACCATGTGAAGAAATGTTGCGTCATCTGCTCTATTTTCAGTCCCGTCATAGTTTTATAGTCAAAAACTGCACAAACTGAGACCAAGACTTCACCGGGGGACCACGACCAAAACAAGGCCGTACACATCAACAATTTTTTTTTTTCAATTGAATAATTTGACAACAACAAAAGCAGCGTTTTTTAAGCAGCACAATGCAAAAAATCAATCAAGTATTTTTTGCCAATGAGGCTTTTTTGTTTCTATAGCAAAACCAGATGTGTATTTTTCAGGTGAATGTGGCTTCTAGGTTGACTGAAATCAGATATTCAATAAGAAAGCAGAGGCTGCAGCTTATGAATAATCAATCTACCAATGGTTGGAAGTGATTGGTTGTTTTGGTCTCCACTGCTCTGGATACTAAATCCAGAGTCCACTCAGTCCCAGACTGAGATTTATTAAGCCTAGAACAAATTTTGGAAATTCTGGATGATATATTGTCCCACAAATTATTTCCAATAAACGATATTATTGTCAACATTATTTTGATGTTATTTTTCAACTAATGTTATGATAATATGGCATAAAGATGCAAGTACACCCATTATAAAGCCAAAAAACTATAATTTCTCAAGAGTTTTTAACGTGTGCTAGCGGCCCCGCCTCCCCCCAATGACACAAAGATAGTGGATGACTGACAGGAGGGTTCACTCCGTTCATTCCTATGGAACCAACGTTCCCAGGTGCTGAGACGATGCACAGAGTGAACCTTCTTGACATCCAGCTTGTTTGGTAGCGTGAGACGAGGAAAACAAACACACATGCTCATGGCGATATATTGAGACCAGTATAAGTATCGGGTTCGTTGTCATTTATTATTGATTATTGTCACAGGCCTTGACTAGACCCAGTAAAATGTCTTGTCTAATGATGGGACTTGAGCCCAATCAGCACCACAACACTAAGCCCTGACTTTGTTCCACCTTCAAACACGCTCCTTAATTGATCCTTTTTAGCCAAACGTATGTGCTCGCTGACCTCCTTTGGGATTGTCACGTGACGGGAGAAGTCGACCTTCTTTTCCGAGATTTAGGCGACACTCAGCAGGGGCAGAGGAGAGCCAGTTTCCCGGAGGAGAGCGCGGCTCGTCGTTATTTTTCATTATTACTGAAACATCACCTTGGTGAGAGCCGTTTCATTTGGCCGTGCGTGGCGGCCCGCCGGTCGATAGGACTGTGTATCACTTATCATTTATATGCGCGTCGGAGGACAAGTTCCGCCATAAATCAGCTCTAATTCACTTTGTCCGCCGCTGCTGTCACGTAGCTTTTGGAAATGATGCCGTGCCAAAATATCCCCACCTGCATCTGAATGTGCGCTGGAAGGTCAGATCACAGTTGTGGGTGACGTCGGTTTCTTTTTGTGTCACACCACGGGATGCTTTCTGCTGCTCTTTCACCTTGCTTGTGCTCTAAAGCCTCCCTCGGGACCCCTCGGGGGGGGGTTTACACTGGACGGGTGAGTGAGGGGCCGCGGTTCACGGTTAATAGCGGCAGAGTGGCGTGGAGTGATGTATGGTTATGGCCAATTAGATTGGCTGGGGGCAGATTTATGAGCGACACAGCCTCTCTCTCTCTCTCTGTCTCTGTCTCTCTCTCTCTCCCTCCCATATGCTGTTTTGCTATGATGACACATGGGGCCGTTGTCTGTCATAAGCGAATGTATTTGACAGATGAATGAGGAAACGGTCTTTTCTGTGTCACAGAAGGGAAACTTGCAGCGCACGCTTAAGATCAAGACACTTTATCGTCTTATACACGCGTGCACAATGAAATTAAGATGCACAGTCAGGATTCGGACTCAGAAAAAAGGGAATAAATAACGAAAACAATGTACAGCACTCACGCAACAACATCCAATCACTGATTCACACAACATTCTAAAGCATCACATCAGTACCAAACAAAATATGTCAGCTTGTAGGGGGTCTAAGGCTCTGGTTACATGGGTTCAAAGTTGGGGGTGACCCCAGGCGACCTTTTTCTGATTTATCATTACATTCCAGGCCGTGATGACCCTTGGGGACAAGGTCATCACGAGGGCTGGGCATCGTTTAAATATTTTCCATACCACCACCATTTTCCATACCACTAAAAATGATACCAATACCAACTGAGTGCTTCATTTGATACTTTTTGTTACTTCATTCAATATCAATCATGCAAATAGGAAGCAATCGGTTGTGAAAATGTCACCTCTCCTCCTCCGTACATTTTGAAAGTGCTCAAATTACGCTTGCAGTGATTGGCTGCGAGTAAAACCATGAGAGTTTTTTTCTGGATCTGGCTGCAAAAACAACAGCTTGCAGGTATCGTTTGACA
>CAESWR010000855.1:56585-68859 GCA_903171835.1 Mullus surmuletus
AGTACAGTATTTATGATCTATTTGAATGTTTTTTTTCTAGTGTCTTAATTAATTAATTAATCAATTGGAACAGCATTTCTTATTATGTTATGTACTGCACAAGAATGACCATTGAAGGAATCCATTAGATTTGAATGGCAACATGCACTTGCCAGATATGCACATATCTGCAAAAAACCCAGGGAGAAATGTGCAGAAACGTTTTCGGGTGTTGACAATGCGGCGACCTTGGAGGAGCTACATTTGTGTCAGCGTGCGATGCAGAGAAACTCATTGTTGCGCCGGATTGGAACACAGCATAATGGACTCGGCTTTCGGCGCGTTCTGTTTGTCTTTTCTCTTTCTTTTCTTAAAAGACACACGGCGCATCTATCGTCACGTTACTATTTTCCCCTCCGTCTCCCGTCCCTCCGGCCCGTACCCCCCCCCCCCTCTCCCCTCCATTTGCCCTTCCCTCCTCCGTCACTCCCTCACGTCCTCTTCCTCGCCCATGACAGAGATGCCGGCAGAAGGAGAGGAGAGTTAAACAGAGACGTGCAACTAGGCCAACACAACTGCCTCCAGAGATGTGTGTGTGGTGTGTGCTTGCGTGTGTGTGTGTGTGTGTGTGTGCACTGTGCGAACGTGTCCATGTGTGTGTGACAATAGTAAGACAGAGAGACAAAAGCACTCGGGGAAAGCGGGAGAGAGAGATATTGGCGTAATTATACCTATTACACACGATCGGGAAAAAAGACAACGACAACAGGCGGATGGCAATTTGAAGTTGCATTGTGGAAGCGCAATGCCGAGTGACAGCAGCGCATCGGCGAGAGCAAAACACAAACATGTGAGTGTCGACGGTGCGGCGCTCAGCGGAGGTCGCGCTCCAGCCGGAGGGCTCGTGGAGTCGCGGCAGAGCGGCTGCAAAGTCACATTTGAATTTGTTCAAACAGGGTCGATGTACCAAAAAAGCCTTTAACCTTGAATAAAACTAGGAGAGACACATTGTAACCTGTTACGCAATAAAAAGAACAATTATTATGTTACAAACTACTGCAAAGGAATCCTTCCCTCAGCCAATCAGGTCATGTGTTCAGTCACAGTCAGATAACTTGGAATGCAAAAATACTGAGCGGATCTCCTCTAAAAACATGAGTAGAGAGAAATAAACCTGCTTCACGTGTGCTTTGTCCCGATACCTTCAGTGTGTGATGGACCACAACATCATATTGGAACCAATGCAGAACCAATTAATACAATAACTAATTATGATTCAATCTCCTTAATTCATAACAAGAAGTTTTGCATTTTAACAAAGAGCAGGTTAAGGCACAATCCTTGAAGAATCAGAATGAGAAACAGCTTTATTGACCATGACATGGAAATTGAATTGAATTAGTTATTTTTTCTTTGCTCCAATGTACAATTTAAACATAAATACATACATATGTACATCTAATATAACAAACATAAGACTAGAACAAGGACACAGATAACAACGAGCAGAAGAATAGTATAAAAATCTATATACACAAATATTTACAGTAAAGTTTTATATTTTTGATATTCAAAGAGTGCAAAAAATAGTCAAAGTATGTGAATCAAATATGTTGAGTCGGGGGGTTACCAGAGTCCTCGGCAACAGGGTGAAGGAGAAACTCCCTTTAACCAAAGAAACCTCGGGCCATGATGCACATCTGCCTCGGTTGCCGCGTGTTTTGCATCTGTGGAAATGGAAAGTTCATCTAAAAATGCCCTTCCAGTGTTCCAATGGAGCGATGGGCGACATTCCGGAATTCACCAAACACAACGGGATCCAATATGATAGAATCAATTGGCAACCGAGTCGGACATTTGATCCCCCTGAGACTGTGCAGGTGTTTTGTGGAGCCATCGCTGTCACCCACCCTTCCACAAGCACCGCTCCGAATAGATAACGTGTGAATTTGTATCTTTTGATCGTCTATTCCCTCTAATAGTGAAAGCACGGCCGACCAAGTTTTCCGGGAATCCTCTGACTAGTAATGGGAGCGTTTCTGGTTAAATCACGGCAGTAGTATCCTCCAGAGACCTCGTTCAAGTGTCCTCGGACGAGACACTGAACACCTAATTGCTCCTGATGAGCCGCTCGTAAGTGTGTGTGTGTGTGTGTGTGTGTGTGTGTGTGTGTGTGTGCGAGCGTGTAAACGAGGTGACGCCGTGAAGTGTTTCGGATAAAAGCAGCCGTATCAATGCAACCCATTTGCCAATTGTTGTCCATTTATGTGCTTCATAGGCTCGGAGGTAGAAAGGCATTTAACGACAGAGCTGAGACGGGAAAAAGCAGGAATATCACAATTTAACAAAGATTGTTATTCATTTTGTATCCGGCTCTTCCGATTTTACAGTCTCCATGGAGATGGTTGTTAGTATGTCAGGCATGTAGGCCCTCCCACTTGGCCAGATATGAGCTCGCGACTCGGCAGCTCATGTTCTCCCACCGACTCCCACTTCTGTACATAAATGTGTGTGTCTGTGTGTGTCTGTGTGTGTGTGTGTGTGTGTGTGTGTGTGTGTGTGTGTGCATTCATGTTTACACAAGCGTTATTCAATTAATGTCCGTTAACCTCCCGTCTGACCCCGTGGCTGCTGCGTTTGCATGGCGCCACCATCAGACGTTGCGTTTTAAAATACCCTGACACACACACACACACGTATATGCTGTGATTTCTTATGTGTGTGTGAAAACGCTGTGTTCGTCAATCACCTCTCGTTGCTAATTGGATCACACGGAATTTGGGCGGAGCCTGAAGTTCGACCAGTTACTCGTTTGTGGCATATGTGCATATATGTTTGTGTGTGTGTATCTTAGAGCGCCAATATGTATGTGTCCCTATTGGATGTGTGTGCTGTGTGTGTGTATATGTGTGGAGAAATACCGTGTGTGTGTGTGTGTGTGTGTGTGTGTGTGTGTGTGTGGATGCAGACTGTATGTATTATGCAGACCTAGGAGAGCCGTGTGCTATAAATAAAACAGGCCTGCAGTGTGCTCACTGGCGGAATAATCTATCTGACACTATGGAGAAAGTGGGAGGGGGAGGAAGAGGAAGAGTCAGGAGGAAGAGTGAGAGGGGGGGGGGTGTTTGAGCGGAAGACAGGCAGCGGAGGGAGACAGGTGAAGAGATTCGTCGGGAAAACTAAAGGAAGAGGAAGAGGGAGGGAGGCTGGCAGGGAGCACTAATCCAGAGGTGGTTTGCACCTTGAAATGGCTCAGAAGGGCGCACACACACACACACACACACACACACACACACACACACACACACACACACACACACACACACACACACACACACACACACACACATTCTGCGGACTTTCATCTCGCTTTTCCTGCGATTACAAACGAGGCGAGTTCGGGATGCGAGCGCGTCCACGTGGCCCAGCGACGCCGCAGGTGGAGCTTGAGCGAGGAGGGGGACGTGGTTCCGTCCCTGATAAGGAGGCCACCAGTTCACCCAGTTTCAGAAAGGCTTTCTCCGCACCACGCCAGTCCGCATGCATTATACATCGAACCTTACTTTGCTAAAAGGCTTCGGTCGTCGTGTCAACTGAATTACAGTGGGGTTCGTCATCATTAAAGTGAACCTTTTTGCTCCCTGAGAGGAAAACCACCCGGTCGTAATATAAATCTAATCTTTTATCCGTGTATTGTGACGACAGTGTGTACTTTTAGCATTAAGCCCCGTTAGGATAATTTGACCCGTGACCCCGGACTCAATCTTTCACCAGCAGGGAAAGCCAAGAATGGAAGGTGATCAGTCAAGGAGGTGCATCGACACACATGATAAGTTCTTGAAATACAAACTCTTACCTCACTTCCTGTCTGTGGTGGGATGCAGCGTTGTCGTGGTTGAGGTTGCTCTTGGCCTGGAGTCCACTTGGGTTTCGTTTTGGACTCGAGGGCATTTTTACTTGGTGTGTGTCTTGCTTTCCACAACAACCAATCACTCCCAGTCATTGCTGGATTGATTATTTTTCGCCAAAGTTGCAGCCTCTGCCTTCTTATAAAATGTCTTCATCTGATTTCTGTCAACTTGGAAGCCACATTCACCTGACAAATCCACGTCTGATTTTGCTACAGATTTTGCTACAGATTTTGCTACAGTTTTCAAGTCAGTCAAAGACCAATTTTCTAGAAAATAAATGAAGAATACTTTATTTGTTGCATTGTGCTGCTTCACTGAAAATTAGGAGTGTCCCGATTCGATACTGATATCGGTCTGATAACAGCAAAAAAAACAAGTATCGGTTCATATCGGCCTGCATCAAAAATCTTCGATACAAGCACTTCTATGTGGAATATTCTTATGTTTAAGGTTCAAATATATGTAAGCCATTGGTTAATAACAAATGGGTCAGTTTTTCTCATAGCTACTGTTGCTGACTATTGTTCTCTATTTGAGTAACATCACTTGATCAAGCCTTTTCTAACATTCCATACTACAAAATAAGTCATAAAAGTATGTGTGATTCGTGCCGATATCGGCCGATACTCAAGGCTGCAATATCGTATGGGAAGTGAAAAAGTTGTGTCGGGACACTCAATAACGCAGAAGCTATTTTTGTTGTTATCAAATTGATTTAAATGAAAAAAAGAAAACTTACTTTATGTCTTTTATGTATATGGTCTTGGTCTTGTGTTGTCTTGTCTTGTAAAATCTCAGTTTGTTGAGTCAAACCTTCGGAGTTTCAGAGGTAAAAAATTGTTGCAGCCCATAAAGGGTGGCATCCATTGGTGGCCACATCTGGTCACATCTGGTCACACAACTATGACTTCCAAGGAGTGAATGGATGTAAACTGATTATGTTGTTTATTATCACTGTAAAAACGGATGAATAGGGTAAACATGGGACGGCCCCAACAATGGCTGACTTCTCACTCTCCCCCCTCTCCCCTCGTCTCCCCCGTGCGTTCTGTCCGTCTGCCAGGTGATGGAGTTGAAGGGTCAGATGATCCACGTGCCTGAATCCTGCTCCCTGATGTTTCTGGGCTCGCCGCGCGTGGACAAGCTGGAGGAGCTGATGGGCCGGGGCCTCCACCTGTCGGACATCCCCATCCACGACGCCACGCGGGACGTCATCCTGGTGGGGGAGCAGGCCAAGGCTCAGGACGGCCTCAAGAAGAGGATGGACAAGCTGAAGGTAGAGCGCTCAGACACTTTTGGCAAGGAGCAGCTGTGTTCCGTGTTTTACAGCCAGTTTCTCATCATGTTTGACTTCAGCAGCTGCTTTACATCAGGTGCAGCAGCTGTGTGAGCACGTCTGTCACTCCCTGTCAATGTTAAGGGGAAATATGCTGCAAGAAAGTGTAAAAGGTTGCTGTAAGACAGGCCTCAAGAAGGGGGCGCATGATGTTAAACTCATTAAAGCCCAAATCGCATCATAATATTTGCACAAAAATGACTTCATTAAAGAAATAACCTCATCCTTGGTTGATTTTTGATGAAATGTGGGGAGGATTTACACCCACAACCCTGACATCCTTTGGCAGTGCTGTCAATAGAATTCAGTCTTGACTTCACCTTTGGTCGAGCGTGTCAGCAGAGGAAGCATTTCGCGTGATATCAGATATCATATTTGTCGGGAGAACAAAATACCTAGTACCTACCTTCGCTGCTCGCTGCTCGCTGGCCAGACACTGTCACACTGCTGCGGCTGCTCAAATCTCAGCGTTATCTGCTCGCAAGCTAGAACAAAATACCTTGGCTGGTTGTTTCAGCAGCCTCGTGTTACACTGCTGCAGCCATTCAAATCACAGCTTTATTTGTTAACTAACTAACTAACTAACTAACTAACTAACTAACTAACTAAGTCCACCTCAAATCTAGTAAAATAGGAAAATGTAATTTAATTTTCAGGAGAACGAAATACCTTGGCTGGTTGTTTCAGCAGCCCCATGTTACACTGCTGCAGCCACTCAAATCACAGCTTTATTTGCTAACTAACTAACTAACTAACTAACTAACTAACTAACTAACAGACTAACCAACTAACCAACTAACTAACCAACTCCACCTCAAATCTAGTAAAATGATATAATTAAATTTTCAGGAGAGCAAAATACCTTGGCACCTAGCCACTCAAATCACAGCGTTATTTGTTAACTAACGAACTAACTAACTAATTAACTAACTAAGTCCACCTCAAATCTAGTAAAATAGGAAAAGTTAATTTAATTTTCAGGAGAACAAAATACCTTGGCTGGTTGTTTCAGCAGCCCCATGTTACACTGCTGCAGCCACTCAAATCACAGTTTTATTTGTTAACTAACTAACCAACTAACCAACTAACTAACAAAGTAAGCAACTAACCAAATAACTAACCAACTCCACCTCAAATCTAGTAAAATAATATAACTTAATGTTTAGGAGAACAAAATACCTCGGCACCTAGCCACTCAAACCACAGCTTTATTTGTTAACCAACTAACTAACTAACTAACTAACTAACTAACTAACTAAATATCTTGTATAATAGGAAAATAGTCATCTTTTTATTTTGTTTTATTTTATTTTATTTATTTATTTATTTTTTGTGAGAACAGAATACCTGACTGGTTGATTATATTTTATAATTTTTATTTTATTCATTTCATTTTTTTCTTTCTGACATTTATTCTGACATTTGTTTGTGAAAACTAGTGAGAATGGGAATGTTCCTCCCGCCACGCCGAGGACTCATATCTCACCCTTGCCTTTTTGCATTCAGACTGGAGGAACAAACCTCCCGGGACTCGCTCTTATAATTTGCTTTTTAAGAACCTGCGAGCGAGTCACCGGGTCTCGACCCAATCCCGCGCATCCGCTCGCCGCATCATGGTGCCTCTGAAGGCGGCTAACAATCCCCCAGGCCGCCGTCAGAAATAGCGCTGTTTCAGTCGGCTCGCATGTAGCAGCGGCAGGGCGCCGCGTCAGACACAGACTCGGGGGAAGCCGCCCTCAGACGTGAACAAACCCATGCCGATGCACGCAGGCAAAAATACACCAAATTAGTACACAAACGCATTTGCATTCAGCAGCGGTTTTAATTTGGTGCAGAACTCCCACATCCCGGAGCCGCTGCCGTCAAAGCAAAGAACAAAAGCTCCTCATCTGTTTCCTGTCTCTCCCTCCCTCCTCCTCCTCCTCCTCCTCCTCTTCCCGCTGTCACAGGCCACACTCGAGCGCACCCACCAGGCCCTGGAGGAGGAGAAGAGGAGGACGGTGGACCTCCTCTACTCCATATTTCCCGGCGACGTGGCCCAGAAGCTGTGGCAGGGCCAGCCCGTGCCCGCCCGCAAGTTCGACGACGTCACCATGCTGTTCTCGGACATCGTGGGCTTCACGGCCGTGTGCGCGCAGTGCACGCCCATGCAGGTCATCTCCATGCTGAACGAGCTGTACACGCGCTTCGACTACCAGTGCGGCATCCTGGACGTGTACAAGGTCAGCGGATGGAAAGATTGAACCGTGCTGCTTCCCATTCACACACACACACACACACACACACACACGCTCACAGCCTGATTGCTTTCCACGTTCCGCCCGATGAAGTAAAAACAAAAAAGCTCTTTCATGTGTCACTGTCTGAGGCACACCTGTGTGTGCGCGCGTGTGCGTGTGTGCTTGCGTCATGTGTGGGTGCGCATGTGTTGTGGAAAAAGGAAATGATTAATGGCCGCTCTGAAGCAGCTTCGCAAAGATGTGTCAATATTGTCCATCTGACGGTGCAGCTCCCGGCCAGGGGACTCTGGAACGCCACGGCCTCTCCCTCTTTCATCCTCCCTTTTCCGTCGTCATCTCCACTTTCATGCCTTCCACGTTTATTCCTCACCAGACGTTTGGAGAAGGGATGCAGAGAGGGAGGCAGATTGTGTGTGTGTGATGGGAAAAACTAAGAAAAGGAGCTCATGGTGAGGAGATTGAGGCACCCATATGTCGCCATTGTCATGGTTACTGTCTAAATGACTTAGCCGGGGGAAGGGATAAACGAGAGCAGTTTGCCCCCCCCCCCCCACATAATTTCTTCCTCTTGTGGAAAGTAAAGTGAAGGCGGCATCAATTTTCACGGCATCTGCAGCAGTCTGGACCGGAAATAAGGCCTCACATTCATGGAAGGTGCCAACAGACGGTGGAATCAACGGAAAAATCAACCAAAAATACCAACGGAATTTCTTTCTCTTTTATTGACACACACTGGATTATCTCAAGATCAGTAAACATGATGTACATTCTGCAATAACAGCGTTGAGCCCCAATTATTCAGACCCTTGAAAAGATATAACGATGGTTTGATCCTGTCGGATTTTGCTTCAAAGAATTTGTTGTATTTTATTACAAATACAGATGCATTTTAGACTTGAGCTGCAGGATAAGTTGCAGTTTCTTCATTTAATGTCATTTGAAACCCACAGCCTTGCATGTCTATGTCTTACTGTCCATTGGTGCAAATGTCGTACAGCCTTGAAATCCAGACCCCTCTTCTAGAAAGATGAAGGGTCTGGCAGTGAGCGATGGACCCTCCCAATTCAAGGGACGGCATGAAAGCTTGCATTTCAAAACTCCACTGCACCCAATTGGATGGTCGATACAATCAATCGGCACAACAGACGAGCTCCTTCATTTAGCTACCAGCCGGGCTAACTGCTAAATTAAACGTTTGTGGTCAGCAAAACAAACAAAAATACATCTTCCTTGCAAATGAAAGATTTTATGGTGTCTTCTGTTCATTTTCAAAGGAAAAATCCAAGTTGTTGTTTAGTGTTGAGGCTGAAGCCGTTTCAAATACAAGCTGCTCGTCATCGGCGGCCATCTTTGTTGTTTACTATCACGACAGAGTTCGCCTATGTGAGATAGAGCGATATTGCAGCCTTGAGCTTTCTGATACCATAACAGCACAAATCACACATACTTTTATTGCTTATTTTGTAGTATGGAATGTTCGAAAAGGCTTGATCAAGTGATATTACTCAAACAGAGAACAATAGTCAATAATATACTATGGTTTGTTTTTTTTCCTGCCATTTCCTCGTCCAGATTGAGACCATCGGCGACGCCTACTGTGTGGCCGGAGGACTTCACAAGAAGGTCGACAGCCACGCCAAGCCCATCGCCCACATGGCTCTGAAGATGATGGAGCTCTCTGAGGAGGTGCTGACACCTGACGGCAGACCTATCAAGGTGGGTTCTCATTCATCCTCCGCCACGGTTACGTAACTATTTTTTATTTATTTTTTGTCCTAGCAGCTTGCCAAGAACGGAGCTGCGTGAACCGTCTACAATCGAAGCTCGGGTTTTTAGAAATATCTTTGGCGGTTCACATTGTTCTGTGCAAGATCCCATAAGTGATTTATCTGGTCTATATATAGTCCTCGCTACATCATGAGCTCATCAGCTGTTGCCATGGCAACACCGAGTACATCATTGACCATAAGGATTTTTTTTGGGTGTCGTGGAGATGCCGGAGATGGAAAGGAGCAGAAAAAAATGGATGGATTGACGTGAGAGACGGGAGCTGAGCTTTGATGGCTGAAAACCGATGCCGTGATGGATGGAGGGCGAGCTGCTCCGTCAATTTGAAGTGACTTATTCACACTCGGTTCGGTGTTACCTTTAGCTTTCCGATTCATTGACAGTCCTTTGGCGTTTCCACACTGATTCAGCAGCCTTTTCTCTAACACGCGCAGCCGGTCCTCTACGGTGGGAGAGCTGGACTGCAGTGAGAACGCAAAGTTCTCTGCTTTGACCGGAGGAACCGGGCAGAGCGTGGGGAGTTAAGACAGAACGTCAGGATAAAGAGGGCGCACCAGACTCCAAACGTCAAAAGAAAAGAAAGAAAGTAACACGAGAAAACGATGTATCTGAAGATGTACAAGAAATGGTTGGATCTTAAATCCGAGGCTAAGAAAATATTTCCAAACAAATAAGCTGTTGGATGGCATTGATCATAGTAAACACAAGTGAGGGGAACGATGAATAGTGTTTTTAAGTGACTGCAATACTTTTGAAATAATTACGAAAAACATTATTTAGAAAGGCCATTTGGATCATACAGATATGATATAAATGCATTATTGAAGGAAGCTCTCAAATGTGTGTAGATTTAGCTAAGAACAAACCCCACAATAAGAAAACATTCAATCAATACGTTTTAGGACGAGATTTCAGTTGGTGAATGAGGCCCACCGTCGCAATATGTAACAAGTCAGTGTTGGTGGTCTTTGGAGGCCACACGGACCCCCGGTGCGCCCTCATTGTCTGTGTGTGTGGTTTATACATAAAAAAATATATATATATATATATATATAGGTGTACATATATGTATATACATATATAAATGTATATATATGTTATTCTTCTCCAGTCAGCTGCATGTGTCATTCAATTGAAAGCACTCCAGGTTCAGCAGCGGGGCACTACCCAGCATGCTTTGTGTGTCTGGATGTTTCTTAATGTAGCTGCATGACGATTTTAGTGGGAGATGGCATATGCGTCTGTGTTTCTGCGCGGGCGTTTCTATACGATGAATTGTTCTATTTATGAGCTAAATCTTCTGTTGTGTGTGTGTGTGTGTGTGTGTGTGTGTGTGTGTGTTCAAATGTCTTTTTGTGAAGTGCGTCCCCTCTCTTGTCCTGTCAGATTTCGTAATTGCGTGCTCTCTCCTCCGCATCCTTGGTTCTCCTTTGAATGGCTCTGATGCCCGAAACATTACAAACGAATCATTTGTTTCCATGGTTTCCTTGTCTGGCTTATAAATTGTCGATATTTCCCCCCGGAGATGTCAACAATATCTAATATACGGAGTTTCTTTCGTTGCCTTTTGCACAGAATGACAACAATGGGACATTAAAGAGACTTCGACCCACATGGTGGCTCGTACAAAGCTCATTACGGCCTAATTTCATTTAAATGAAAATGTTCATGATGTTGATGATGGACAGTAATGAAGTTAAAAATGAATAGATCTTTTTATTTTTTCGATTTAGAATTTTCCTGATCATATATGCATTCATTTATATCAATTTCACAACACTATAATGTCACACAAGCCCTCTTTATAGGCTCTTAAGTGTCATTTATTTTTATGTTGATGCAAACATGAGAAAAACATGATTTATTGATGTCAGCACTCCGTCAAGGTGACCCGTCACTCTCAGGCTGCCCTGCTTTTTACCCGGCGGGCCGCTCGCACCATCACCACTTTGCCTCATTAAGCACAATAAGTTCTCTTTCACCTCTGTTTAAACCCTCCCGTCTCTCTGGTGAATCCCGGCCGTTCATTCATCCCGGAAAATAATCATCTTCAATCTCATGGAAAAGTTGTTTGCTTGTTAATCGCGAGGACGACGCGGTTATGTTGAGTGAGTCCTGCGTACGGTAAACTGCAAGTGTGTTTCTCATCATGTCTAATGTTACACATCAAGGCCTCAGATGAGGGTTAATGTCACTCACACGTACTGTGTGACACCGCAGAGCAGAGAAAACTCAAATCTGAAGCTATTATATCATGTAGGTCATCTTTTTTTATTCCAGTTAAAAAAGTCGTATTCCCAATTCCCATAAATTTGCTGTAAATTTGCTCCTTGCATCCATTTTTCCCCCCTGAGAACAGCTTCTCTCCACAGCTTCTCTAGTTGCAGTTTTGGATTTAAGAGTCACACACACATCCTGGATGGTCAGAAGTGGCCATTATTAATTAATGGGATTGTTGGTTTCTGCAGACCAATGGATAAAGTTTTTTGTTTTTTTTAGGTACTCTTTGTGTGGGATAGATTGAAAAAACACTGTTTTTTTACAAAAAACCTAAACAAAAAAAGTTTTATAATTGTAACCGCTGAGAAGTAATGAAAGATGAAGCCTCTGCAACTCAGAATATTCAAAGGCACTGATGCTTGTGTGTCTCAGCGCGTAATTTAGCTCCGCAAACCAGGGGGAGGATTTACGGCGCGTCTTTTGTGACCCGTTTGACATTTTATCGGGACAAATCGGTTGGTGTCGGCCAGGTTTTATGTTACTGAAACACACCGTTAACGCCGGGGCCACCGAGCTCGTTGGGCTCTGACCCGTGCGAGCAGGATGGAGCGTGAATATGTGTGTGTGTGTGTGTGTGTGTGTGTGTGTGTGTGTGAGAGTGTGAGAGAGAGTGTGTGAGGGGCAATGACAGATAGCTGCTGAGTAACAGTCAGGGCAGTGTTCTGTGCTCTGCTGCGCTCCTCACATTGTCCATTTGTCCCAAAATAGAAAGGCCTTGCCAAGCACTTTTAGCCTGCGCT
>CAESWR010000855.1:75811-90658 GCA_903171835.1 Mullus surmuletus
GCAAATCATGTCATGCTTAATAAAAAAGAAAAGAGAAAAGGAAAAAAAAACCCACTCAAACACACACACACACACACACACACACACACCTGCTGCTTGTTACATCAGCACTTCAGCCGATAAGAGCAGTTGGTCGGAGCTACAGGGGAGAGAGACGGGCGAGAGGCGGCAGCCGGGTTCGGGGGGGAAAAGAAAAAAACAGAGAGAGGGTCTTCAAAGGACGAAAATAGCGAAAAAAAAATAGCCGATCGTAGAGCCTTTTCTGCTGTTAAGCCGCCGCAAATATAATCGACGAAAAAGGAAAAATCCAGCCATTTCATCGCAGGTTTTTTATGTTTGGGACTGAAAATGATTCTCAGCTCAGTGCCTTTTTTCAGCGCTCCAATCAGGAATCCAATCAAATATTTGAGAAAAGATGAGGAGTGTTTCATTTGTCTTGTTTAAAGGTGGACATTTTTCGTGACGTCATAGCGGGAGCCCTGAATCGGTGGGAGGATTAGATTTGGTTTGAAGCCGTCGGTCGACCACAAAAAAACTAACAACAAAATCAAATATTTGAAGCCGACGCATTCTAACACACACACAGAGTCACAGCACACACCCTCCACACAGTTCGCACACTTTTTGAATTGTTTCGCACCACACTGGGGGTGCTTTTAATGGCAACATTTTTCTTCTGCTAACCTGGTGACGTAGATCAATAGATCAATAGATCAATAATCAAATAGATCGATAGCCGACGCACACACACTCTGAATCGACCCTTTTCTCATTAGTTTCATGGTTTTGCAATTTCAATGGATCCTCAACAGATCCTGAATCAGTGTGTGTTTACTTCCACATGTGTCAGGGCCGTTTCCAGCTTGCTGGGGGCCCTCAGCAAGGTGCTGTTTGGGGGCCCCGAGTTTGGCGAACTCTGATGAAGAGATTCCAGACGAAGCTCCTTCAGTTACCAAACAAGATAGATCATGAGCGCATTTTCCAATTTTATACTTGCAGGGATGTTGCAGTAATGCAGGGAATTAGAATTCATCTGTTTTTATATTAAACACCGAGATGACTTCTTTTTCATGCCATTACTGTGTTTGTTTTGTTCTGGCTAACAGGAATGATGAGTGGCTGTCAATCATTCCCGTCATAGCTGTCGGCGGCCGCTACGTCTCAAACCTCATGACCTAATAATGCCACAAAAACGCCCGCCACAGCTTTTCACTGCAGTTCATTTTATTTATATCCCACACACACACATTTTTTTATGCATAAAAAGGATGTAATAAACACATGAGATAGCTGCAGATAAAGACAGGATTTTAAAATTCTCCTCACATGAGGCTGAACATGCAGCTTTGGGGCATTCGCTCAGTTCGCCTATAGCAAGAAACGGCTCTGATATATGTGTAACTGTTTGAAAAACAAAATAAAATCAGTTCTAATTCGTTTGACAAAATAAGCGTGGAGAATGTGAGCGGAAATATCCAGATGTGAACACAACACAACAAGCAAACAAAAAACCCTGGACGGCAAACAGACAGGAATAAATCACTGCTCCTCAAAAGGCAAAACACACCCTCACACACACTCCCTCCCTCTCTCTCTCTCTCTCTCTCTCCCTCGGTCCTCCTGAGCACGTCGACTTACACCGTGAAGACGCAGCCAATCGACGTGTAGCTTAAACAGGTGTGTGTTCTTTCCAAAAGGCACCGTTGTTTCGCCGGACAAGCAGATGTTGACGTTGGCGAGATTCGGAGGCAGGTCGACTCCACTTTTGACTGTTGTAACTTTGGCAAAAGGGTGTTTGAAGCCATATTTGCTTATTACTATTCAAAAAAAAAGAAGAAAACCTCCTTCACATCCATCAGTAGGACATTTTTCCTAACAGCTTGATAGCACTCTAGGGCGAAGCGGGGAAACCGCCTCTTTAAAATGCCAAATCCTCCTTCTGCCTCCACCAATCAGAAGCTATCGGGACACTTCTGCTCTTTCCAAGGTCGCGCTCGTGCTCTCAGAAAGCCGTCCTCTCCGCTCTCCGTAACTCATTTAAACACACGACTGTATATTTAATGACTCTATTGTAGCATAAATGTTGTGCAGGTGTCGTTCGCACACTCGATTTTATTTTGTATTTTTTTCAGCAGTGCCTGAATTCGGCATCCAGGCTAAATAAAGGACGTTGCACCAGCGCTACACCCACACAACTTGTGTCCAACGCCTGTGTTTTCCAAGTCTGTAAAAATTCTCGGCGTGAGATCTCGCTTGGAGGCTGAAACATGAACAAAGGGTTTTGGGGGTGAAGGGCGCAGTCGCAGGGGGGAGGCGGAAAAACGGCATGACTTCATCCATTCAAAAAAAGTCGCCAATTTTTTATTATTTTGAGGGTGCCCACATTTTTGCATATGACTCCTTCACACCCATGTGGGGTCTGTGAGCATCACTTTTTACAAGTCTGAGCGCGTCACAAGGCCTGTCGTCACCTGAAACTTAGAGCTTTTTTAATAATAATAAAAAAAAAGAGCAGAATTTTTGCAAAAATGTGCAAAACAATTCCCCCTCCCCCACATTACGCGCCGCTTTGCATTTTTTCCCTCCTTGTATGTCAGTATATGTGCCATCTAAAGCCATGCTGGATTTTATAAAGCATTTTTTTTTTTTTTGCTGGCATGGATAAGGTTAATTAATTGACGATATTGTGACTTTTTTTTTTTCCATTTCAGATTCCGTCCATGTTGAAACGTGTTTTTTTTTTTTTTTTGACTGAATGATGATGACGATCTCTCAGTTCAGTGTGTTTATGCGGGGCTTTGGTCCTCATTCGCAGACTATTTCTTCTCAAACCACACTTTTATCACAACTATTCTGACTTTTTTTTTAGGAGAATCTGCACACACTCACGGCACACACACATTTCCAGTGCCAAATAATCGATCGCTTTGTTCAGATCTGTAAAGTATGATTCAATTTTTTTTCTCATTTATAATGTTTTCATTTCATGGATTTACAAAGCATTGCCGTATGTACCGTCGTCATAACATCCCGTGCTTTTTCTTTTATTTTTTAATTATTGTTTTATATATGTGCTAATAAATATGACAACTCATGTGTTGTTTGCTTCCCCCCCAATTCGGTTTTGAGTCTGGTGCCACTTTGGATTTTCACTATCAGATGTTCTTGACTTCTGTATCAGTTTTTCCTCCATGTTAAAGGAATAGTTCAGATTTTTTTACATGTAGTTGTATGAGATCCTCACCATCAGTGCGGTTCATCAGCAGTGACTTTTCCCCCACTGCGTCCCGTGAGCGGAGTTCCAGCCCCGTTTCGGTGTTGGAGAAAGTAGTTCTGGCTAGTTGCTGGGGTTACAGAGATAAAGTGCTTTGCTTCAAAAAACAATATGCCTTCTAACAAGTAATCCATTTACATCACGAATTCTCGCAATCACTATATTCTCTCCTTTGGTATCACTGCGCGCCGTCGTGCCAAGGTGCCGGCTGCGCACCTTTCCATCAGCTGTCTCACGGTGTTTACATGCTCGGATGGTGACAGCTGCGACACGAGAGAGCTAGACAAGAAAATATAATAAAAATGCTGAGGGTTTGCGATTGTGCGGACTGCAGCAACAAAAATCAGTCTGATTCGCCATTTCACCAAATTCCTGTCATAGACTTTACTATTAAGCAACTGGGCGATTAATGGCACTATTATTTGCATTATTAGTATTGTATGGTTTTTGTTCATAACACTGCTCCGATCGGCTCCCTGTGTTGTGGTAACACAGACAGACTGTCTTTGTATTCTCTCGCCATCCGAGCATGTAAACACTGAAACAGCTGATGGAAAAGTGTGCAGCTGTTAACCTTTTTTAAAACGACCTCGCAATCAGCTGCTACTATTTTCCCTCCCTTCGTATCACTGCGCGCAGCTTTTCCATCAGCTGAAGGAGGAAGGAGGCGAAAGGTCTCCTTCCCAGCATGTAAATGCCGTGAAACAGCTCATCACAGTGCACACAGTGATAAGACGGGAGGGAAAATAGTGCCAGTGATTCCGAGGTCGGACTTTTTCACGGCCAGGAATCCGTGATTGCAAATGTATGACTCTTTTCAACGCATGTTGTTTTTTGGAGGGGCGGACCGGGCCGGAACTCGGCTCACGGGACACAGTGGGGGAAAAGTCACTGC
The DNA here is from genome assembly GCA_903171835.1 of Mullus surmuletus. Taxonomy (NCBI): domain Eukaryota; kingdom Metazoa; phylum Chordata; class Actinopteri; order Syngnathiformes; family Mullidae; genus Mullus; species Mullus surmuletus. The sequence continues at coordinate 79,981 of CAESWR010000855.1, forward strand.
TGATGAACCACACTGATGGTGAGGAGCTCATACAACTTCATGTCAAAAAATCTGAACTATCCCTTTAATGGAATCGGTGGGGCGTTTTTTTTTTTAGGATCGACTTGCACGTGAGGACGCTGTGAACCATCACGAGTCCTCATGTTCACTGGAAGTTTCTGAGAGGATGCTGGTGAACGAGGCTTCATGTCACACACAGTCTCAGTGTGTAAAAAGGTCACAGTGTAAGCGGCTTTTTGCTGATGCGAACCGGCCCGTGTAATTATTCCGCTTTGAACGACAGAAAATGCTCGTCCAGGGTCCCCAAACACGCCCAGCCGCCCCCCGGTGGGACCAACGCTAGCTTCCATCCAGCAGCTCACTTCAAAGCTATTTGAGACATTTCAAAGATCTCCATTTCCTCAGACCTTCACTCGGGGACCTTTCGTTCTGCGTCACCAGTCAAAACTTTAATTTCTGACACACACACACACACACACACACACACACACACAAAGGTGACAGAGTGTTTTGATGTCATGTTGTATCGACCCTGGATGTGAACCATGTATGTTGGAATCAGGTGTGTATCTGGAAGAGGCTTGATGGCAGTGGTTGGTCTCTGACTGACGTTACGGCAACATCTTCTGTCTTATATGATGTAAATAAAAAGCACCGAGTATCTTTAATAAGGAAGAGAGACTGCGGCTGTTACTGTGTCCGTGGGAGTGGAGACATCGGACGGGGTGTTGGTGTGACCTGCTGTTCCCACACAGCCTGAGGTATCTTCTCTCATGATCTGGCGCTAAATCCACAAGATCCCATTCAATTAAAAGGGAACGAGAATAAGAAATAAGAAAAAGAAGTTGTCTCTGTGTCTATCTTGCCATTTTCTGAAGGAAAAAAGAGACACATTTTGAATTTTGAACGTCCTGAGAAAGACAGTAAGGGAAAAATAAAATGTAACTAAATAGTATAACTTTTTTTATTCCGGATATGCAAAAAGAGAGAGAGAGATTCGATTACTTTGATACAAATTCTTGCACATCAAAATAAATAACTGAAATTGAGGAAGCAAATAAATAAATAAAAACCTTCATGTAAGGATTTGACTTCAGACAACTAATAGTAAAATACAAAGAAATAATATAAATAAAAATACTGTATATTTAACTTCAGTCAGCTAATAATATAATCTAAATAAATAAAATATATAAGAATAGAATTTGACTTCAGGCAAAAATATTAGTTGGAATTCGACTGGCGACTTGACTTCAGACAGGTACACACACAGAAAATGCATAGAAAAAAAGGTATACAATAGTAAAGGAACAAAAAAAAAAACCACATCGATTTACCGTTGAATGCATAACACATTGTACTAATTTTTCTAAAATAAGATTTCCATCTTTAAGTTTTAGGAGAAAATGACCTCTCTGTCACGTCAATCACAACTATGCAAGTTATTTACGGAAAGGGACCTCATGCATCATTCATCTTTTGGATGGAACCTTCTCCTCTGCCTCAAGAAATCAAATACAGTAAATATAAGAGAGTACCTTTTCCTTCTCTGGTGGTTTGGTCAATACACCTATAATCTGACGGTCTACATGTGTGTTCGTGTGTGTGTGTGTGTGTGTGTGTGTGTCATTGCTCTGTTTCATATCGGAATCAACCCTTTTTCTGACTTCACACACAGTCGTCTCATACAACAAGAAGCTTTTAATCCCTGCATTTTGAACGTGTGTGTCATCGTCTTTGTTTGGCAGTGCGAGGGGGGAACCGCAGAGAACACCACCTTCTTTTGCAATCTTGGAAGTACCGCCAAAAGCCTGCAAGTACATTCGGCTATATAGTGCGGTTTTATCTCCTTCCCTTCTCTTAATTCTTCCAACCCTCCAGCTGTCTGTCGTCCCTTTACCCCCCCCCCCCCACACACACACACCACACATACCACACATACCCTGTGAATATGCAAATACGTCCCCATTACACTAATTGGCTCCAGGAGGTTTGAATATTTCACGTTGGACCTTCTTCGCCGCGTCTGAGAGGGGAGCGCTGGGCCGTGGCGTGACGTGGCAGGCGAGCTAATGTGCACAAACACATACTGCAGGTACGAACGCGCGAGCAAAGGTCACGTAATTTACACACCGTGCCTGTCGTATTAGCCAAATGAAGCAGGGCTGAATTATAGGCTTGACAGTAACAACAGTGCGGCGGGGAGTTATGAGAGTGGCGTGGGGTGAGTGTGTGTGTGTGTGTGTGCCTGCTCTGCATCAAATGAATTATGCAGTCGTTATTCATGGATGCATCTGTAGAGGAGGTGCTCTCTGATCTCCGAGTGTGAAGTGTGTTTCAGGGTGTGTAGATTCCATTCAACAACATCAAATATTTTCTCTTCTAATCTGACCTCTTGATGGCACAACATGAAGCAAATTGCTCTTTTTGACTCTTTTTACACACACGCTGTTAATTTATCTGCAGATGCAGTCAATGGCCGTGACACATGCAGCCCGACCGAACCTAACCTGACTGGTTTGGTGAGCAGCCTTTGGCAGCCACATAAGCTGCGTTGTCACAAATCACGGCCTTCGGTGCACGATGCACCCGAATTCTGCTCAAAGCAACTTTTGGCGGGGAGAACAGTTGGCTCGAGAGAAAAGTTGGCAAAGTGAGTTTCCGACAGTAGCCAAAAATCAATTGCTCGTAAATATAGGGGAAAAGAGGATAACCCATTTCGCTTATTATTTGAAGTAATTGGTTAGACTTATGCCTGCAGGTTCGAGGAACAGCAGCTCTGCCAATACACTACATTAGCGATGAACAAGAAGGGGAATTAAAGAGACTTGATGGCTGGACCTCATTAAGTGCAGGCTGAATGTGTGCTCATGCTGATTATGTAACTGCAATTCAAAAAAATCCTGTAGGCTCTGAAGATAGTGTGGCTCTCTACTCGGGGCAGCCTGCTGTAGTAGCTGTTTTTAATGGTGTCAAAAATCCATCTTCCATCCCTACCTACCTACCTACGTACCTACCTACCTACGTACCTACCTACCTACCTACCTACCTACCTACCTACTTAACTACCTTCCATCCATCCATCCATATCTACCTTCCTACCTACAATACCATCCATCCATCCATCCATCCATCCATCCATCCATACCTACCTACCTACCTACCTACCTACCTACCTTCCATCCATCCTTACCTACCTTCCTACCTACAGTACCATCCATCCATCCATCCATGCATCCATCCCTACGTACCTACAGTACCATCCATTCATCCATCTGTCCATCCATCCCTACTTACCTACCTACCTACCTACCTAACTACCATCCATCCATCCATCCATCCATCCATCCATCCACCCATCTATCCAAGAAATGAAAGAACAAGAAAGAACAGAAAACAAGCACCCGGAACAGCAGAAGGTGCCATTGTCCTCCAGTGACCTTCATCAGATAAACGTCTACCTGTAGGTTGTAAACAGATGAAGACATATGGGGGTCGGCCCACTGGGGCGTGTCTATGCCCACCCATCCAACACGCCCATCTGAGCTTCCTTGTAATCAGCATGTTGTGTGTATTTCATAGCTGAAGTTCAATCAGTGGGGCGTGGACGATAATGAATCACTCCATCTCCATCTTCCCTCTTGTCCATCACGCAGGACATTTCTCTCCTCTGCCTTCCCCCCGAAGACAGGACCACCTCCCATCGCTTTAGGCAGCTCAACAATGTATCGAGTCATGGAAAAGATGAAGCGTTTCCTACTGATGAGTATGGTTTTGTGGTAAAATAATGGTTTATACTGGTGACCTGCTGACACGATTCTTTTCACATGTCATCTTTGCATTTTGAAGAATGGATAAAAGACACAAGGCTCATTGTGCTGTGCAGGAAACAAGATGTCACAGGAACAGAAACCATAGATGACTTCATCTCAAACCGGAGATAATCCTCATTTCCTGCCTCGCTCTGATATTTTCCATCATGGGCACCAGAGTAGAAGAGAGATGAGCGGGATCGGGGATTAGTGTTGATCCATGCAAATTAAGAGATCACAGGGGCGACCTCACACGGCCGTATGAGTGGGCCGCCCTTAGCTTGTATCTGGACGTGTCTGTGTGTGAGAGTGAAATGCATCCACTGTCAACACTTCCAGCCCCCATAAATAATTGCTAGCATGCAACAAAAGATGTATACTTTGCAAAGTGAACCGTGAATGTATATCTCTTTACAGCAGCGAGAATTATTGGCATGCAGTGTTTGCACCTGCAGGATTACTAGAAACACATCAGAAGCACCAATGCTGCAGTGCAGTCCTAGGAAACTGGGGTTTGACCTTGTAATCTGGCCTAACGGACTGCGAAGAGACATATTTTGTTGGGGATTTGTGTCAGTATTTAAGCAGAGTCACACAACACAAGCTGACGATCCCAAATAGTATATAAGTATATAAAAGTCAAATAATCAAAGCAGACTACAAAAAAGAGATATTACAGATATTACACAAGGGCATTGCATTAATAAACATTTCATTTATTGATAGGAATCCTTCATGTCATGTGGTCTAGCTATGCCTTCTCATAAGTAGATGCACACATAGCCAGGAGACACGGTATGCTGTGTCACATCTGGCCGGGCCTGTAAGATTGTCTTTGTATGTGTTGTGGCATCAGTGTTTCACCATTCCCTCATATTTCAGCCTTTTATTTTATCATTACAAACATTCTGTTGTGTCATTTATTGTTGTTGGTTAGAAATATAGATAGAGGAAGGGAATTTGTCTTCACAGTCTGTTATGACTATAGACAAACTGGCCAACTATATATAGCAACATGCACCATAGCCCACAACATATGCCAGCTAACCATTTAACATCTTCCATACAATATATACCATTCGGTGCTAGCCAATGATACGTGTACTAGATAACATATCCCAGACAACCATAGAATATGTAGGTTAACATACAATCAACCAACCAATCAACCAACCATATAACATGTACCTTACAACCTACTAACCAACCATATGACCTTTACTATACAACATACACCACCCAATCATAGAACATGTAGGCTACCATACCAGCCAAACATATAACATGTGCTTTACAACATATACCAGCCAATCATAGAACATGTAGGCTACCAGACAACACATCCCAACCAACCCTATGAATTGCACGATCCAACATATACCAGCCAATCATAGAACATGTAGGCTACCAGACAACACATACCAACCAACCCTCTCACATGCACGATCCAACATATACCAGCCAACCATGGCAGAGGCAACAATGTTTCTACCAAAACATGTTTTTCTCGACTTCAGAGTGCTGTGATGGTAGCAGTGTGAGTTTGGTTATCCTTGAACCTCCAGGGAGTTCCTGGTCTGACTGGCAAACAGAAGCAGGGGAAGTCTAAACTGCTTTAGACCTGGTGGGGACCTTGTCGGTACCAGATGTAAGTCCATGTGGAGGCTTGTTCTGATGGCAGTTGAGTTATGTTATTTCATTTGCCAGATTTTGTGTTTTAACATAAATTTCTACGCTGATGTATGTTTATGCGTGCTATTGTTGCTCCATGTTGTTAACTGGTTGCTGCAGTATAATTATGGCTGTAGGAGGAGTTAATCATATGAAGCCGGGAGTTGCAGATTCACTTAGGCGTGGAGGGGTTTAAGACATAGTCGATGATAGCGATGATTTGGAAAAAAGCCAAACCAGTGAGAGCAGGATGGATGAAGGGGAAACATTTGCCGGGGTCATTGCAGAGAAAGTCAGGAGTGTTAGGGTTCAGGGCAGAGGACGAAATCATTCTGCAATTTGGCGACGTGAGGGGAATCTCCTCTATAAATCCAGTAAAACTGACAAACGTGCTAAGAAACCAAATTGCAGACGTTCATACAGTTTAAGTTTTAAGAGATGGTAACTTGTTGATTGTTTGGAGAAGTAAGAACGCAATATTTCAAAGGGATGCATGAGTCCCATTGACAAAAGTGGATTAAAGCGAGGATTTGGGCAGTGGCAGTTGAGTCTCAGTGGAGGAAATTAATGCAAACTGAAAAGGAAAAGCTGCGAAAGCTGCTCGGCTACCACAGGTAACTTGAGAGGAAAGGAGGTAGGGACATTGTTTCATCACCCCCAATAAAAAAAGAAAACACAATTCACAATAAAATACTGCAAAAATGAGTATAAAAGAAGTGACAAAGTCGACTACACATATCATTTCAGCTTGGCGGTTTGGATGGCTCACATTTTGAATCGCAGTTGAGACACAGCTGAATCAGACGATATTACACAATGTCCTCATTTCACACTCTAACCGCGTGTGTGTTTGTGTGTTTGTGTGTGTGTGTGAGAGAGAGATAGAGAGAGAGAGTTCGGCTTTGAAGTCGGGCCAGGGCTGTTCAAAGGAACTAGCAGGACACAGATAAACAGCTGATGAAACAAACAGTATCTAACTATGTGCATGTGTGTGTGTGCGCGTGTGCATATATGCGTGTGTGTAATTTAAGGATGTGCCTTCCCACTTCCTGGAACATTCTATAACTTCATTACCACGCTCTCATTACGTACTCCATTAGACCAATCAGGTTCCTCCATAATCCAATCATTCTGCATAAATTATGAGCGGGAACTATTATTACTCCACACAGCCGGCTAATTGGAGCTGATGCCCCACCTGCTGTGTGTGTGTTCGTGCTTGTCCTGTGCCGGTCAGAGTTTGGAGGGAGGACATTGCAGATTCCCCCCCCCCTCCCCTCCCCCCACCTCACCTGCTGTTCCAAAGAGGGTCACCTTGCTCCAATAGGAACTCAGCACATCAGCTTGTCCTGGGACTCGCTTTAGGTCGGCCTTGATAATTGATGACTCACAGAGTGTGTTTTTGATGCTCTGTGTTCGTGTCTGGCTGTTATTACCTCCAGCAAGGAGGCCAGGTTTTTGCTTTGATTTGTCTGTTCTGTCTGATAGCAGGATTACACACAAAAAAAGGCCTGCTGGGTAGAAACCAGGCAGGCTGTCGGATGACGTAATATGAAACATAGATGTAAGAAAAAAGGTTTATTTACATGGACCTTGGCAGAGGTAAACATGACTGAGATTTACCACTTTATATCATTCATTGATCAACATTAACTATTTCTATATGAGGCACATTTCAAGCAACATCTTCCATTTGAGCACAATAAAAATCACAATCAGACGGATTTTATGGATCCTTATTGGAAATTCTTATGTTACAAACGACTCAACAAAATTAATCAAAAATAGAACAAAAATAAAAATAAATCAAATAAATTGGTCACCCCCGAATATACATATATCCACAACAGCAGAAAATTGAAATAATAGAAATGTAGAATAATATTTAAAAAATAACATATTTACATTCTAAGATATATGGATGAACATCGGCATTAGTATAATACAAAAACTAAAATCATCTTCACTTTAAGAGATGATGAGAGGATCAGTCGAGGGATCGGTGTCGTTGCTCCGAGGGTGAAAAGTTTTTTGGGGTTTTTGTTTTTCATCTATTTCCAAGATTTTGCATAGAATTTCAAATTATTCTTCCATCTTCCAAGTGTGGCTTAACTTCCAAATATGATGTTTGGGATGTTTATGATAAGATGAGAGATGGACATGGGACGGCAACATGGAAACAACAGAATTTTAGTGCATTATGGGAAATGAAGAGGGGTCCAAATGTTAGATGAGTTTGGTTTTTCCTGAATCATGGCTGTGCTTCGCCGCTCAGCTGAGACATCCAACATCTGGAGGAAAAAGGAGTTCCATGATTCAGTCTGCTAACACGGTGACCCAGACAAGCCGAGGGAATATGGACGGGTGAGGGAATGTTGGAAGTTCCCACCAGGAAATAGGAAGCAGCAAAGACCAACAAATTTTCACTCATTGCAAATATGCTGCATTAGATCCAATGGCAGCTCTCTATACATTTATATTTGTTGTTCATTTGATCTCCTTTTTCTATATTTTTCTCTCATCTATCATTTGCTGTGTGCATTTTATTCTGCTCTTTTCTGTGCTGCTGTTGCAAAATTCCCCAAACCAGCTGACATCTTTCTTCACCGACATTCCGAAGGTTCACGAACCGTCTGAAAAAGCATCTTGGAGATTGTTGAACATGCAAACTCGGCGGCAGAGACGAACCAGCTGGAGACTCGGCGCGGACCTTCTCACAGCGAGGCCCCCCGGGCGAACCCACCAAAGCCCCTCAACCATCGGCGGAATTACTCAATCATATAAACGGGGATATTTCGCAGCTGCCGACCGGGAGAGCAGGAGTCCTGACGCACGCCGATGCGGCCAAACAGAGGATCAGCTGCTTTTTCTCTGCTGCTTCATACGAGGTTTAGCAGCCAGTGAAAAAATNNNCCCCCCCCCCCCCCCCCCCAAGTGTGCCAAGATGACACATCTATTTAGAATTCAAAGCCTCTTCCAGCAGATCTAATTTATCTCATACTCAGACGGCGCTGTAATAAGAGAGCACCGCATATTAATTTCCCCCAAAGATGGCAACATAAATTCACAACACGGGAAAAATAACAGAAAATGAATAAATCATGAACGGATTGAAATGGTTGGAATGTTCCTCTTTCATCTTTTTCTGTTTTCCCCTCCTCATCTATATCATAAACACACACTCCTATGTGGAGTTGAGGACACGGAGCACAGGCGGTTTAAATACACTTTCACAGTAAACATTCCCCCGGCCTGTTTGACATTTGACCCCTGCGACCCGGTTCTGTCCGTCCTCCTCCATCAGCTGCAACAACAACCCCGACTGCCTCGCCGTGCCTGTGAGAATGTGTGTGCGTACGTGCGTTCGCCCGCACGCCGATGGAAATTTATTGATGTTTTGATAGTTTTTCAACCTTTCGCGGTCAGAGAGAGAGGCAGAGGAAGGCGCGTGTACCGCCTCGCCGCCGCGCTTTCAAGGCTTTTGACCAGACGCGTAGTGGAGGGCGAGCGGTCGCCGTGCAGACCTCTTTCATCTAAACATTTATTCTTTAAAACATCGACTTTACTCCCGCGCGTGAAAAGTGTGGCGCTGCTCTATGAGCCAACTTCCACTGAAAATTCTGTGTTTTATCTCAACATATAAATCACATCACGACAATCCACATTGAAATATGACTACAAATGACTTTTAATTGTTTTTGATTAGCATTTCCTACAATCAACTAATACATCCATCAAGATACATTTTTCTGAAAAGACGGAAGGTGAAAAGCTTGTTTTTTTTATGACATTGTATTCTTATATCTAAATACAATATACTAAATAAAATCCAAAGTTGTGTTTTTTCCCCTTTAGACTGACCTCCATTTTTAGTTACATTTTTCAAGGTTCTCTTTGCAATCTTCATGGTTTGTCCTCTCTTTGTCTGCACCCTTATGTCACTCAGATCCGATCAGATGTGGGCCACTTGTATATGTGTTACACATATGTTGTTATAAATCAGATACAGATCAGGGCTGCATTTGAATTGCACACTACCCTACTACTCAGTATGCAGAAAAAGATTTAGTGTGTCCAAATACATAGTGTAGAAAATGCAGCGGATACTCTGACCTCCACAATCCTCAGCGTGCCGTGAATAATATGCATCCTGCATGCAATAATACAGTGGCTACTTTCTGAAGGCTGATGCAGTATATACTGTTACCAAGAAGTATAAGTATGTGATTTTGAATGCAGCCGGTTGTTTTCTTTAATGCAACTTTCATGTCGCTTTAGATGGAAAATCGTCATTATTGTGCGCAGTTTGGATTAAATGACTTCTACTCATCATCTGCTTCCACATTGGCCACACAAAAAATTAAACGCTCATGAGAGCTGTGTGTGATGTGTGTTATGTTGTGTTGCGGCCGCAACCACTGCACACCAAAGTCAGCGTCAACAGCTGCATAAAAAGATTCAGATTACAGCACTAAAGGCCTCCAAACCCGTGGAGCAGTCTTACTCAAAGGTAGCAGGGCAGTTGCTGCCAGGAGATAACAAACTGCTGCATGTTTCTTATTCACCTTTTCATAAACATAAAGACTGGAAAGCCCCTGATGTGGGGTATTTGTCACTGTCAGAAGCCCATTGTTTCCTGAAAAGCCATTATAACGGCTCACAGAGGCATGCGAGCATCATCCATCATTTTAACAGGCGGCCACTCTCTTTTTTCCTTTAACTTAAATTCGCACAAAATATCAGAATATGCAAAGAACACAAATTATTTTCTGTCCCTCGAGTCGGCGGCTGATGAAGCAAACACGCAAAGCGGTTGCGTGAGCGGAAATTATACACATTCACCCAAAACACACGGTTCAGTGCAGTTCTGATACTGACGCACTGATTTTTGTGTTGTAATGTAAAGTGCGATCTGAGCAGATGTTACCCACGAAAGCGCCGCTGCAGCTCGAGTCGGAGTCAAACGGTGCGTTGTAATCTGTGAGTGGCGCAACGACTGCACCCCTGCACCCCTCTGCACTCACTGACACACACTTTTGGTGCCTTGCTCCTCTTGCCCTTTGTCATCTTCCCCAGAGTGAGTGTTTATTTTTGCAGCCACGCACGACGGTTTGTTCCCACGGGACAATCACACTGTCACAGCAAATCACAGCGTGTTTGTGTGTGTGAAGTGTACAGCTGTGGATATGACAACC
>CAESWR010000855.1:124515-141466 GCA_903171835.1 Mullus surmuletus
CACACACACACACACACACACACACGCACACACACGCTAAAGGAAAACCCCCTCTGGTAAGGTTTTAGAAATTCCGCCGTTCTTGAAGACATTTCAAAGCGACTGAGTAATTGATTTTGATTCCGGCTGTGATGTGAATTTGCTCCACTGTTGCTTCGCCGCTTGTCATGTTTGTGTGGTTATTAGACGACGCCGCGGCGGAACTTCTGAAGTCGATTCCAACTACACTAATGTGATCTGTAACCGGGGGCTTTGGAACCGGAACCAGGGTGACACTTCTGCACAATCCTTTCACAGTGAGACATTTTGGCTGCTGCCTTTCACAAACACAGACAAAAATAAATCTCAGCATCCCGGATTTGATCACAATCATTAATATAAGGTGAGACAGTGTTTGGTGCAGAGGCATTAGAAGTACTAACATTCATATCTCAGGTAGAAGTACAGATACCAGGGTTTAAAACGACTTCGAGAAGTTGTAGCTTAAAAGTGAAAAAGTACTGGTTTCAAAACTACTTAAAGTATTAAAGTAAAAGTAATGTAAGGGGAAAAAATCCCATTAATTAAAGCTTAGGCGGCGCCGCAGGGGCTTATAGTGCACTAACCCACCCCCACAAAAACACACTTTTCTAAAGGCCATAATGACTGATGTTGTATTAATGTTAATGGTGAGGAATTTGGGATGCACCTGTTTCAGCCTCATTTCTGCCCATTGAAAATGAACACATTTCAGTACAATACAAATAGATTGAAGAACCATATGTACTACTGAGGAATCGTGTGTGTTTATACTTCTCATCCAACCCATCAAATTCACCGGCTCCAGATGGCACGATTTATCTCGAAAGGTTTTTGTGTGTTTTTCTGAACGATGACAAGCTGGAATGAAAACAAGCCGAAATGAAACAGGAATAATGAGGCTATTTTTAAAATGGAAGCAGTAAAAAGTGCAGCTGATTGCGTGAAAATGTAAGGAGTACAAGTATAAAATCGGCTGAAAAATAATTACTCCAGTAAAGTATAGATACGTATCGAAGTATTTGTACTTTGTTACTTGACAACCTGGTGTGTTGAAGAGGAGGTGTGTGTATGTGTATGTGTGTGTGTGTGTGTGTGTGTGCAGGCGATTCCACTGGTACAACCGGGACGTCAATCTAATACACAATGACATCACTGGTGCGAATCGGGGGGAAGCGCACGCGAGGCGAAGCGGGTAAATAAACACGCAGAGACACGCAGCTTTCAGCATTAATGTTTTTACTAGAAAAAAAAAGAAAACCAAATGGAAAGAAAGAAAGAAACAAACAAAGGAAGAAAGAAAGTGTTAAAGCCAGAGTGTCGACAGCACAACAGTCGGCCATTTTCCTGTCGACTCGCGGGGTCTCACGCGGGGCGGTGAGAAGAAACACAATGGCATCGCTTCAAACCGCCCGGTGTGTTTGTCCGTGTGTGTGTGTGTGTGTGCGTGTGTGTGTGGCTCCACCAGCGTCTCTTTAGAATCCGCTCGCGTCGCACGCGTGCCGCTGCACCGAGGAGGAAGCGGTGGGGAGAAAAAAAAGAAAAAAAAGAAGACGGCCTCGCCCTCTTCAGCCGCCTCCAGTGATGCCGTCTGTCCCAGCTGTTCTGCAGCGGCGTGAGCACTGCCGCCGCCAGCTGAGCGAACAATCGCCATTTCAACTCCTTTTCACATGAACTTTAGAATGTTGAAAGCGGCGGTCAGAGCAAAGGAACTGGGATTGTCAGGTTGGGAGTCGCCGATGCCGTCGTTCCGCGGCGTCTCTTGGCGCTCGTGCGGAGGCTCTGCCCGGCACCGAGGCGGAGCTGGGAGGAGGGAAGGGGTGGTGAGGGGTCAGAGGTCAGCACATTTCACCATCAGATACGAGCGCTGTCACACCCACACATTGATGCGACCCAACAAACAGCGTTTCTGGCCAGTGGTTTGGAGCACCTGTTGACCACCTGACAGATCAGAACGCTTATTCCGGGGGGATCGACTGCTTCTCCTGAGCACCAGAGTTCCAAATTGTCCCCTAAAAGTGCAACGACCCTCCAAATTTGGGTTCCTTTGCCCTGCAGAGAAGGGTCTGAAACGCACCACGGCACCCCCCCCCCTCCCGCTGATCACTGGCGAAAACATGTCAATCTCAGGTTGTTTGAAGCAACACAAAATCCTCAGTAGCCGCTAAATCAGCTGTCCCACCCACCCCCGTTCTACCCGGTAACAGATGATCTGGGGGTTAAAAAAAACAAAAAAACCATGAGCAGACACATAAGCAGTGAATAAAGAAAGGGAAAGACGCATCAAAGAAAATGATTAGAAGCTCCCGTGGTGCGGGGGGGATCGCTCTGAACTGACCCTGTGTATGCGACAATGTGTGCGTGCATTTCTACGTGTGTGTGTCTTGGAGAGTGCCGGATGGACATTCAGTGTTGGGAAGGACACACGGAGACTGTGGCGTATTAATACTCTCAAGTTATCAAAAAACAGCCATATAACAGAATGTATGCCATGGCCTCGGACAATCAGTGATCAATGTTCTCTATAGCTCTCTATAGATATATATTTATTTGTATTATATATATAATATGTAGATTTATAAAAAAGATTTTTCTTTTTAATCTTAATTACAAGTATTGGCATTTTTCTTTTATATTCATTATTGCAATGAATCGTTATCTAAGATGATTAAAAAAGACAGGTGAGTTTTTGTTTTGCTACGCAGTTATTTACAACAGTTTTTAAAAAGCAAGCTTTCTGATATGATACCTTCACCCGGCCACTGGAGAAGACGGAGGATCTCAAATGACACCCAAACTGCCCGTTCACTTCAAGCGAAGTTGAAAATTGTAGGGTTTTTTTTTTTTTTTTTCTCAGAGGTTCGTTCAACACCAAGCGAACCATAGACTGTAGGTTTGTATGAACGGCGCCGCCAACACGCTCCCCCACACTTCCAGAATGAACTTTCAACCATCAAATAAACCCCGTTTCAGCACTTGATGAGAAGTCCTGATGAGAAGTCCTTCCATGATCAAAACAGTCTTTGCTAACATAGGAATATCTGGAAATGATTATTATCGGAAATCATTGCCGCCCCAAACACCAATATGGTCAAGATCTTTTGGCTGCACCTTTGGTGGATCAGCAATGGTGTCCATCTTTAAACAAAGGGTCCGTTCGAGACGGGTAAATGCTGTTGATATTGTAAATGCTGCTAATTAACCCTGAAGAGTTCCTTTGGACGGTTTTTGTACAGACCACTTTCAAGCAATATTCTTCTAAAGGATAATAATTTTCTTTAAAATTTGAAATTCTGTTTGAAATTTGAAATTAGAACTAACTTGGAACTGATAAAAAAATTTGCCATAAAAACACAGCAGAAAAAAAATAAGAATGCCTCAAATTCAATGTTGCTGCTAATCATTGACCCATCAGAGGCTCTAATATTAATTATAATAATTAAATCCTCCTTGAATTGAATTTTATGGAAATTATTTGAGTTTTGTGGGTTTTTTCCCCCAGATTAAAATACTGTGGAGTTACGTAAACAAACAGACATTAAGAGGGTTCAAATCCCCCCAAATTAATAATATTTGACATTTATATTTCAGGCTCAAGTTGATTAAAAAGACTGACTCATTTAAAGTGGAAAAATATGAATATATGAATATTTTGCAGCAGTTTTTAGGGAGGGGACAGTTTTCGTCCTGAGGGTGATTGAGAAAGAAAGAAACTGTTGAGGGTTAAGAGGAAAATCTATATTTGGAGACTTTCTTCCCCCTTTTGCTGATTTAAACATTAAACAATCACAGCGTAACGCCCATGCTTGACTGATGTAACAGCTGCGTCACATGACCGTTAATGGTGCACAGGAACGTAAATCCACACCCACGCTTTCACTTGAGAGAGAAGAACATGGCATCAAAGCAGCAGCCATCGATTTTGAACGGACCCACAGTCTATGAGGCGTTCGGGGGAAGAACAGAGGATGAATAAAGCGTTCAGATTCGTTACTCGCTGGCTCCCCCGATGAGATGCGAAGGTTGAGAAGTTTCGCGTCAAATATTCGTCAATCGTCTTCAGCTTTTGTCCCGGCATTCAGGTTGAGAGTTCATTTGAGATCACGTTTAAATTTTTTTTTCTTTCCACCTCTGAATATACAGCTCAAGCCTCGACTTTGCCACTCGGGGAAAAAAAACCCCCGAACAAACCCCGAAACAAAACAAATCCATAAAAGGTAATCCTCGTTTTGCTATTAAGCATTTCTACTTTCATGATGATGTCGTCGATGAAGGACTTTGTTTATTACTACTGTTTTTTCTTTTACAAACCCCTGTGTGTTCTGCAGCCGCGGTCGGCCGCACGTATGTGTTCGAGGTTACTTCTGTTCTATATTGGCTGATTATCTCACTGGGCGAGAAATCATCGTATATGCGTAGTAAGAAAAGCGGTTTCATTCAGTTTGAACAGTCCATGGCAAAGGAGCAGGTTTGCACAGTCCAAATGTTCAAGCTTACAGTTTTCTGGTCTTCTAAGGGTGAAATACCTGGCACTCAGTCTTTGCAGGCAAGTTAAGATGACCATGATGATGATGATTACGATGAAAACAATGTTTGTCTTACTAAGGCCTTGTCAGGGAGGGGGCGTGGCCTATTGGCCGACGGTGTCCAAATGAAGACAGAGCAGGAAAAGAGTAGTTTGGTTGTCTTTTTCTTCTTTTCTTTTTTTTTCGCTATCATCATCATGATCAGTTTTGCGGTCGTGGTCACGGCTCATTTCATGTAAGTCTGTGCTGGCTTTCCTGTCAGTTTGTCAATATCAGGATAAATCCTCCCGGAAAAAAAAAAAAAAAGAGAGAGAGAGAGAATGCTGCAGGCAAGTGTGATAGTCGTCCGTTGTTATTTTCCCCACTGTTCACCGCACAGTCGTATCTCATCTGTCTCTTGTAAAATAAGTCAGTGGCAGCAGGAAAGTGAGATGATGATGCGCAGTGTGTGTTCATGTATTCAAGTGTGTAAAAATGTCTGCGAATTTGTGTAACTATATTCATGTGTGTGTGTTTCTTCCATTGTTTGCGATTGTAAGCACATGTGTGTGTCCTTGTCGAATTCTGTATGTTTGTGTGTGTGTGTGTGTGTGTGTCGTTAAGGCACGGCAGGTGTTTTTGGTTTTCAGGGCAGTCCGGAGGAGACCACTGCAAGGCCGGGGTGTCGGAGGGAGGCGTGGCCAGCATGCACAGCTTTGGGGCAGTCTGGCGTCAGGACGCGGCCATTCTCCCCCACACTTCCTGTGATGGATAGACGGGCCTTGTTTCGCATGGCTTCAGAAAAAGACAGCTAGATCGGGGGGGTCGGAGGGGAGGAGAGAGAGAAGAGTGGAGATTTTCTGTGAAAAGGGTTAAACCACCACATATGCTTAGAAACTGTCATTGTGAAGGCAGTAACAGCATCAAAGACAAACGCATGCACAGAGACCCCTGATGCATGCATGTGCCTGTACACATATCTGGACACACACACATAACAATAGAGAAGTCTAAGGGTGCAATCACACACACTCACACACTCTTGGAACAAGTCACCAAGATGTCAGTTTAGATTTAAGTCAACGAAATGATCAGCTGGTCCTCAGCCGTTGTTTATGGATGGGGGCGGGTCGTGGTTTCCTCAACACGAAACGTCAGATATCTGAAGTCCAGAAAAACATGACACATCTCTGCATAACTTCCTCTTTAGATCGGAAGGACTTGATAATTAGAAAATAAATCCATTCAGATTTTGGATCATTAGCCCTTCAAATTAATCATTTTGTACTTGAATATTGTTAAATCGCGCGGAAATGCTGAGGGATTTGCTGTGATTTCTGCTTCACAAAAATAGAGTAATAATTGCTGATTGTGAGAAGATTTCGAAATTGTAATTTATCTGGCAGTTTATTAACCGAGTAAGTATTGATAATCATGAATTGGAATTAAAAAAACCAAACTTAATTACATGTAATTACATGTAACTACATTATGATGTTATTATACCATAATTGTGATTATGGCAATATGTCATTTAATTATATTTCAATTTCGCTGGACATGGAGCTCGCTGGCTGCTCCCTGGAGGACAAAAACGTGATGCTGGAGGTGAGCGGAGCCCCCGACATGTGTCATATGATCGGAACTTTACTGTGAAGGAGAAATGCGACTCTGGCCTTGAACACTGAGGTATGTAACGCAGTGATTTAAGTCAAGGGTTGGTCGAATATTCGCGCAATCTTCATCTGAATCTTAAAAAGCTTCTGTACCACTATGGAGAAATACGGTGTGAATGCACCCCAAACAACATTTACACATCTCATCAAAAGGCTGACACGGTGCAGACGCTAACACAGTTAGCAGCAAAGGTGGAGGGACGAGCAGGCAACAACCAACAAACACCAAGACGGCAGACAGGAGGATCTGGATTGTAGACATCTGCATTTCAAAGGTGACCATGCAATTTTGGGTTCTTTTGGATATTGGGAAAAGTCAGGTGAGAGTTTGAAAAAGGGCAGGATTTGGAAGGTGAGGACAAAAGGGGAAAACGAAGGAGTGATTTTTCTGTCAAGGTTTTGGATTTATAGAGAGGGAGTGAACGCTCAGAGTAGGGGGACACTTCACAGGTAGCGGCTACTCCATGATGTTTTACTAAGAACTTTGTTGTCATTTTAGGTCAGAGAATTCAGTTTACACAACAAATTTCCAGTTGATTAGATCTAGTTTAAAGAAATTGCATATTAATAACTCAAATTAGGCACCTAGTTTCTAAATTCTCACACTTCGGGGAGCTGCTGCACATTAAAGTTTGAAACATTTGGTCCGGAGAGATTTCGTGGCGGAGTGCGGTCATTGATGGGGCGCCATTAACATCAGTTTGATTGCATTTGAACGCCGTCCAAACTCTCGACTCTTCCGAATGGTTTATCTGTGGTTACGCCTCATTTGAAGCTGGCACCGTCGTTTCGCCGTTAACGGCTGACATATATTGTATCGCAGTGAGCCTTCTTTTTCTTCCCTTTAACATTTCGGATACTGTTGGATCCGACCTACTGAAAGGTTCTTTAAGGAGTTTTTTGACACAGTTTGAAATCATGGCATCTATCTTGACTTTCTTGTTACAGAAATCCAATAACTTTGCCTTCATCAATAACTAACACTAGACTAGAGGCAAAGACTGCTAAGAAAAACCAAACAATTAGCCCTTAAAAACATTACAGACTCTGCATGAAAGTCTCACAAAGCCTCTCTGGCTAAATGGGAATCGAGTATCTTTGGGAGGAAACTCAAATTGTGAGCATCAATCTCAGTATGTGTAGCATCGCTACGTTGCGACTAGATGGCTAAAAGCTACACGCTGGCTCAATAATGTCTGCTTGCAAAATGTCATGTGAATGGATTTGTTACTAAACTATTTGGTAAAACTAGTTTGCCAACAAACACAAGGCCATGAGGAGAGATGCTTTGAACAAGAGTTTGCAAAGACCAAGTTTTATCAGCAACAGATACTTTATACTAGATATAAATTATGTGGTTGAAACAAGGCAAAAGATGTTATACAAGGAATAATTTTCTTTTTTTCCCTTAGAGAACCTTTATGGGGTTTTACTCTTAATGATTAAAGAGCTATGTTTTTACAACCACATCACCAAGTAGCTGTTCTATATGAAGTGTGTGCTTCATTAAATACTTTTCTAAGTAACTGGACTGGTTTTTAAAATCGTCGGGGGTGGAATTTATCGACTCTCAACAGCAGGGATGTACAACACCTTTAACTCGTATTAGCGCGGAAAGGATGTAAGGCTGGAAAATGGTGGTTAGTGGTGGATCAGCTTTTAGAATCCTGCTCAGGCTGATGTTGAAATGATGAAAATGAAAAAGCAAATGACAACATTCAACTGATGGCTGATCATCTATGAAACAAAACAAAATGATTGAAATGGTGTTTCAGTTTTTACCTGGAAATAATTTTTTTCTCTTTACACATTTATTGAATTTTCAATGTGAACGGACTTTCCCAACTTCGCTCATTTCACTTGGACATTCCATTTGATCCAAGCCAAAAGTAATGTTTGACCTTGAAATAATACGATTTCGTCCTAACAACCTTCTATAAAACTGTAAACACTCCTAGATATTCTGCGCACATCCGGGGAAATGTCAACATAAACCTTGATTCAGAGGTTTTACGGGATGAAAAGTCAATATTTAATGAAAAAGTTTGCATAAAGCACGGCCATTAAGAAAGCTAGTTTAATTGGTAGAAAGAATATCTTGCAGTATCCCTGAGATTTCAATCACACAACATACAAAAGTTTCCGTCAAGCCCTAATTGATGAAAATTGGAGTCCACATGCAATCTAATTAATTTGTAGCTTCAAGCAGCCACATTTTAATGAGGAAAACCACATTACAAACTTTTCCTCTGAGGATAGTGAAGTACAAGTCTAGTCTACTTGCAACCTGAAAATAGTTTCGTGGAGAAAAAACTGATACATGAGAGGAAAATCTCAGCATTGAGATTCAAGTATTAGTATTAATGAGCGTGAAACTTTTATGTGTGCTGAATATCATCATTTCATTCCTAATATACAAGTCCCTTTCATTTTATTCTTATTTTAAACCAATGTACCGGGCTGTTTATATATATACACTTGGAGCTACAATTAATTGACTTAGAATCGATTATCTGTTTTCGAGTAAAGTAACCAGCAACTATTCTGATAATTATCCAATGCCTCTTTTGAGCAAAAAGCATCTTACTCTTCCTCTCTCTGAAAATAATCTTTTCACACAGAATCTGAAAAGATTCGCTGTAGCAATGTGAAAGTATGTGAAAAGCAACATGATTTTTTGAAGAGCACAGAAGGAAACCGTCTTGCAGACTGCCAAGATCAAAATAAAAACATAAAATGAAAAAGATGTGGCTTCCTTAACTAAGGAAAAAAATGGCTGAATTGATGATGAGATTCGCTTTTAGTCTGAGTTTTATAAAGTTGTGCATCCCTGCCTTCATGGTTTCTTGAATTAGCAGTTTTCATTGCAATGCAGGTGCCTAGACAAGTCATCAGCCATAGTCATCATCATCATCATCACTGTCATAGCCATCATCATCATCATCATCATCATCATCACCATCATCACCATTATCAGCAGCCAAAGACGATGGAACCAAATCTTTAATTACTGAAATCTGTCAGAAATGTAGCTGAAACATGGGGACCTGAACAGAAACTAGTAGAATATTTGGCCAATAATGAACGTAAACAGCCAAAATACGCTTTCAGCAAACATAGAAAAATGAAAAAAACATTGGTTCCACAATGCTTGACCGCATCCTCATGACCACATGAAGAACAACACGGTTGCGTGGGGCTGCTGCGACAGCCTCTGCATCGACAATACAATAATCTACAGCACCACCACCATGACCAACACCATCATTACCCCACCTATAATGGGAGCCTCTAAATCCTACCCCTATATCTTGACCCCCTCGGAGCCGTACACGTTGTACCCCTCCCTATAAGTGGCTAGATTCTGGGTGCTGGGGGAGGGGCTGGGGCAGTGGGGGGGGCTAAGGTCCACCTTCATGCGCTTGGCTTCGGCCCGCGACTTGTAGCAGAACTCGACCAGGGCCACCAGCATGGCAAGGCCCAGGCCGCCCACAAGGATGTAGAAGACGCCGGCCACGTTGGACAGGCTCAGAGCCTGAGACGACTTGTCCTGGAGAGCGAGGGGTGCGGGGGGGGTGGCGGGGGTGTTGATGGAATAGGGGAATTTGGAGGGCAGGTATCGGGGGTGAGCAAGGGTGGAAAAGGTGACGGTATGTTGAAAAATGAAAGAAAGAAAGGAAGCAGTGGCGAAGAACCATTGGAGAGGGTTGGGTTTTTTTATGGGAGCACATGAAGAAGAAGCAGGTGAGATGGGAGGAAAATGTTGATAGATGGGGAAAAAAAGTGTGTGTGTGTGGGAGGGGGGGGGCATTTAAGGAGTTTAGGGAAGAAAAAAGGACAACAGGGTACACAAGGTTAAGCACAAAGAAATGGAAAGATTGAACAATAAAATCTGCTGTTCATCATCTTAATCTCTAAATTATGGTGCATTATTATCATTTGCTAAATTCTAAATGATCATAAATACACTTACTACTATAAGTGTCACAACTATAATATATATATAAAAAAATACACATCTGTACACCTACAACACATTCAACACTTCTAACATCACATATCAAAGCACTTTGAATTAATATCTCATTTAACAAGTAAATTATAAACAGTGTTATTGCTTTTTAAATCGATCACAGAGCCGGCTTTAGTTTGAGCGATGATGATATTTCACTGCAGCTTTAATGAAATATGGCTCCGTTTGCCTGAACATCTGAATCAACCCTTTATGAATTTCTCAGCTCCTCTCCAACACTAATGAACATTTTTTGACTCAGGAGATACACCGTGCACTATGAATTAGCACTTTAATAACAAATACCAATTGTAAAAATGTGGTCACGCATTAGTACTTGGATCTGCAATTCCCAAATAATTTCCTCATAAGCTTCCTCAGGAGATCAATGCACCTCTGTTAAGGGAAGTAAATTCAAAGCTCTGAGGATATTTGAAATGTAGCTCGTACAGTATGATTTAATTAATTTATGTGCATCTTCTTCCCTTCCACTATGTTTAATGTGAATTATCCAGATATGGTATGTATTCTCAGCACAGCAATGTTTTTACATTAACATGAATTAAGAGACTGGCTGAGTAATTATGACCAGTAGAGCAAGAAACTGAAGCCAACTTATTTGGAGGGACAATACCTGAAACCTGAGCCAAACGTAGAGTTGGAATTATTATAAGTGACACTGATTTGCATGGCCATTAAATATATAATGCTATGTGAACCCAAACTTGAACAATAATATTGCAATTTCTTCATTGGGTCTCATCCAAAATACTGGTAATAATGCACTAAATGGATATGTATATATGTATATGTAAATATCTGTATGTATGCAAGTAAAAGGTGAAGTGAAAGTTCTACTCTGTATGTAACTAGTCCTTCAGGAAGCAGTGGGCAGATCCAATGGCTTAGGCTCAATGTATTGGCCAACAGACGCTTAGACCACCAGCCCACCACTTGACCTCTACCGACTTTGTAATAAGAGATGCTTAGCAACAACAATATTTCTGGATACGTTTAATCAGATCCCTTAACTAGAGTAGCCATTAAAAAAACCCTCTTCATTAACCCTGATATGTAGTGTTATAATTTTACTTAAACTTTAACCCAGGAAATTATTTGGAAATTATAGACCCAGAATATAAAGCGAAAGAAGCTTTGTTCAGGATTTCTCTTCAGCATGAAAGCTGGAGCCAGCTGTGGCTAACAAGTCACTCCTGCGAAAACTAATGAATTAGTGGTGTTCTCATCAGGTGGATAAAGGACACCGAAAAAATGGGCTAGAGTATGACTTCAAGACAACAAAATGAAAGTGACAATAGTCTGATGACAATCAAAGTTTACGTTGCTTTTCAAATGCTGACTGCAATGAAGATGGATTTGCCACAGATTGCTACAGAAACTGAACAAGAATTTGACTTGCATATTTGATGGTAAAGTCGTCAAATATGGTGCATCGTAAAAATAGAATACTGAATGATACTGTAAGAAATCACTAAATAAAAGTTACAAATGTAGAGCACATTGAAGATACTTTTAAGCTAATTGAGAAGACTATTGCTAGGACAGTAGTTGCAGTAATCTGGAGCGTATTCAGGATGAGAGTTTCAGGCTAGCGTTCTGTGGGCCGCAGTAGCGTGAGACTGACCTTACTTCCAGAGTCCTTGGGTCCACATTCTCCCTTGTCATACCACCATTTGTTTTTCAGTTTGTCTAAGACGCCTGCTTCGCTCAGTTTCAAAACTGCAAGGTTTACCGGGGTTCTTCGCGTGTAAAAATAACATAAATAACATCATAGGTCATGTTATTTTATGTTATTAGGATATTTCACATTTACATTGCACAGCTCAGTCACAAAAATTACAGTATGTTCAGATCAAGTGACCTAGCGTGGATCCCACTGAGTACATGTGTGTATGCTCGTTCAGGAGGGGCTGGGGGGGTGGGTGAGCGAGGAGCTAAGGCGAGCTACAGACATATGAGTGGGACCCAGCTTTGTCACTTCAGGTAACACACCCATTCTGCCCCAGCTGAAACGTTATCAAACCAGAGGCAAGTACTGCAAGGCAAGACTATTGGCGTTGGGCTAGCACTGTGCTACCACTGGGAGAATTGGTTTGAGAGAGGTTTGGAACTTGGACCTGATTATTCAAATCTGCTATCGTTGGGAGGCCGGAGGAAAACTACCTTGTTGTTCCTAAGAGCTCTACTGTGCATCTGAAATAGAAAATCAAATGGTCTGGCTAGTCTGGATATTGGAAGTGTTTTCTAGAAACCCACTCTAAGGAAGTTACCTTGTGATTTCGAGGCACCCTGTGCAATGAAACTCACTCTTTCACCATTTAGCTAAAGCACCTTAGATTAAAAATAAATCATTGACTTTGGGCAATGGACTCACGGCCCCGCTTGAAATGTGCTACAGCCTGATAATGGTCGACCATTTCCGACTTGTCAGAAATTCATCCGAATGTTCGACAGCCGGCCGTGAGCGGCTGATCGGCCCTCGCCTCATGGCAAGCGCTGACAGATGAGGCTGAACTCTAAAATGAGTAGTGTTGCTAAAAATGGTCTAAAAAAAGGCCAAATAATACTTTAATCCCGGCTTTACGTCACAGAGGATTTACATTTAATTGCAGTTTACGACCAGTTTACCACATTGATTTCTTCACGCCGATGACAATTACATGTTTTGCGAAGAAGTGCAAGAAGTTGGAAAACGGTCAATAATGTTTGCGTCTAAATATGCACTGAAAATTTCACTTGGCTGATAATTGAGATGTTTCAAAGGTTCGATACTAAGCACTGCGCTATTGTTTTACACAATACAGAAAACTGAACAGAAATATACCAAATTGAATATCTGAAATTCTACAAAGGAACAGGAGTTGTAAGAAACTTCTTCCTGTAATTGCACTCTGCTTCGATTAATTATTCATACGCCCTCTGCCAAGTCAACCTGAGTCTAAAAGAATGTGAGAGCAACATTTTCATTCGGGTTTCATTTTTCCATTAAATGCTTCAAGACCTGTTTTAACTGCCATGTATTTGAGCAACAGATTTCTCAGCCGAGGAAGTGATAAGCATCAGTTTGGGATCTCGCTGTCATTCCCGCTATTTGCCTCTCACCTTCTTTCACCCGAGCGTGTCGTTCTCTCCCCAGAGCTGCCACTCGGAAGCGAATATTCCTGCCTTGACAGTAATTGCTCTTTTTCTCTTTGCATGTATCCATCACTAAAACCTCCTTCCCATTACCGCTCTCTGGCAGGACCAGATCAGTGCAACATATATTCGAAAATGAAACTCATTGCCTGAAGATTTTAAAAACATAATGATATAATATATTGATCTGAAAGGGTAATTATGGCATTTCAAATGGACCCTCTCTTCCCATATTTTGGATCTTATCTACTATAAATTGCTCTGGTGTTGAGAGAGAATGCTCTAACCAGGCAAGATCATTTCCTGAATGCCTTTTGTTTGGTGATCAAAGGTTATCCTGTTGACTTGTCATTGGAAAAAAATAAAAGCATTGAATGATGAAAAAAAAAATACAATTGTGTGGGATGGTACAGCAATCATGTATCCTTATTTCCATGTGTTTGTTTGACACTTTGACGTCTTCAAATGGAATCAACTCTGACAGCACTTTGGACCATTTGATTACATGGCTGCTGTTTTGTCGATATCGCTTAAAGCATTCTCCCTCTATAGGAAATATCCCAAAAATGTACTTAGACTCCAAAACATGGTAAAATAGGGCCCAGGTTGAAAAGTATGGGAATTTCTATTAACAAGCAAGGCTGAAATGAATTGGTTTTCCCATTGGGTTTTCAGAAAGTGCAGCCAATCGGTTGATTTCAGTTTGCAAGGGGAAATAGGATCTCTTTGTCCATAGGCTCAATAGTTGTACCTTTGTCACGGGGTCTGAACCCCTTCTTTGGAAAAAGGCACACACCAGTGACAATAGGTGCAGCATTGTGCCCAGGTTTGAAGCCGCAGGGTGTCTCAGGAGATTTCAGGGTGTCACTTTTGCCCTCCCTGTACGCTCCGTGACTCTTTGCCAGGGCAGATGCATGCATTACACTACCGGGACGGGGCCCATCGCTGGCTTTCCCAGCCAGTGACTGGCCCCCGTCCCCTAGTGGTGGGGTGGGCAGACAGAGAGGGCTAACCTTGGAATCCCCTCCCCCGCTGCCACATTCTCCTTTGTCATACCACCACTTGTTTTTCAATTTGTCCAACAGGCCCTGCTCGTTGAGCTTTAGCACGGCCAGGTTGACCGCATTTCTTAAAGTAAAAAAAAAAAAGGGGAGGGGGGTAGGGGAGGGGAGGGGGACAGATAAGATAATTTGGTCAGCAGAGGATGGAGGGACAGACAGACAAGATGGACCACAGCCAGGAGGAAGATGGGGAGGGAGACTGGGAGGGATAGGGAGCCAAGGGAGGAGAGGGGTTGAAATATGGGTTAGTGGGAAGGGATGCACCTTGGACAACGCTCTCTCTTACTCTTTCTCTTTGACTTTCTTCCTACACATGTTGTTGCATTTTTCTCTTTTTTTCTTATTCTCTGATCTTTATTCCTGCTGTCAGTTTCCAGAGCAGAGGGTGGAGTAAGTGTTAGATTGCCGGTGTTTAAGCGGGTCTCTGCAGCCTGCTGAGGGTGCTCTTGTCCTCTACTTCCCTGCCTTCCTAGTACTATGCTTGCATGTGTGTGTGTGTGTGTGTGTGTGTATGTGGGGCTCCTACAGGCGCCCTGCTCACACCCCTGAAGTGACTGACCTCCAAACAAAATTCAGGGACACGGAGCTAAATATCAGGCATTCACGCTGTGTGTACACATGTACTCAGCGACGCTCTGCTCGGCTGAAAATACTAGATGAAAGTTTAATCATTTTTAAATGGGAAATTTGACATTGCACCATTGATCTGGTCTCTAACCTCAAAAAATTGTTTCCTTGTACTCTATTTGAAAACAATTATATTTTGGTGTTTGCTCTCAAGCTTTATTTGCATTCTGTGTGGGGGGAGAAAAGTCATTCTTGAAAAAAATCTAAAGGAAAAATCAATGGAAAAATATTTAACTTTTCTAAGATATTTTCTGACTCAGAGCACATAATCAAACCAAATATCTTTGGGCCCACATTGCTCCAAATCTGCATCTGAGTCAAGGGTCAAGAACGTTAAAAGGTTTGATATGTAAACTGAGAGTACTGCATTAAAATGTAGTGGTTTTGTCTATTTCCCAAAGAATATCATCATCCACAATGCAAATGCGATCATTTTCCATTGCCACTGACTCCTTTATGTCTCACCACAAAATGAAAATCCACTCGCAAGATTATGAAACACACTTGAGAACCTCCTCTTTGATGACGGTTACGTTCATCGCCTTGTGATGCTGCCCAAAGCACAAATGATTAAAAAAAAAACGTGTTGAAGGTTTCTGCGTTTGTGGAGAGCATCAATACTCAACACTTGAGAGTAGGCTGTTAAATAAAAGGAAGCTTTCGTTTTGTGTGCGTCATTGCCTTTTTGATTTTTCTCCCTCCCCTCTTTGCCATGACGTGCTGCGCCTTCAGAAAACCGCGCCAATTAGCTGCAAACGCTCACATCTGAGCCTCCTGTGCTTCTCACTGGCACTTCAGCGTTACACCCAGAGCGGCGGAAAGGAGAACCTCACATTGCCCGTCATTTTTCTTATCTCGCAGCAACAAGGACACAACAATAGCAGTGTAGGAAAAATACATGTTTGTTTAAAGATTTAATAAAGAGATATGTCCACCAAGTTTCCTGGAAATCCGCTCACTATAGCCTTTGTATAATAATCTTGACAGAAAAGCACCCAGAGACATTTTGAGTCTGGTACACTGAGATTCTATTTGAATGAAAACAGGAAGAAACAATGGCCTTTAAAGACAAGCTGCAACTTCTGGCAGTCTTTGTGTTACTGTGAACTAGTCACCTTTAATTCTCTCCAGTTCACGTTATTCATATAGTGCCGATGATCTCAAGGCACCTTAAGAAAAAGCTGGTCTAGTTGTAAACCTAACGAATCCTAAAAGAGTAGGCAGTCGGCAACATGGGCTGGGAAAAACTCCCTTTAATAGTGGAAACCTGGAGCGGAACCACAGCCGTCTGCCCTGACCTTTGCTGTTGCTCTTTTCTGTCTCATCTCCATTTTGTCATCGCTCTTTTCCTTGCAAATCTCAGTCAGCCCCGCTAATCTTGGCCGAAACAGTCAGGGCTTGCTCTTTTTTCCTTTTTGGCGACTGTGTTTGCTTTCCCTGCCGCCCGTCTGAGCTCCAATCTCTACTTGTGGATTGTCAGAGATGCACATTTGAGCTGGTAGGGAAGTTAAAATAACAAGTTTTGCTAATATTAAACTGTCTAACACTGATTTGTTTTTCTGAGTGTGTGCAAATGAGAGCTAATTGCTTCAGAGAGTCAAGAGACCAAGAGTGAGACAGTGTTCTCTGAGGTGATCTAAACCTACAAGCCACGATGAACCACAACAACGTAACAGGTGTGGAATGAAAACAGTTCAGAATTATCACATTATCATAAACAGTCACATCAACAGTCGTGTCCAAAACAAGGCTATACTTCAGAAAAAAGCATCCCTAGCTTACATCATCACATCATCAAGTCAAAAAGTGCGATTAGTGCAGATGGAGAAGAGGCAGGCTCACGCGCACACTCCCAGCCACATGTGCATGGTGGTGGTGGTTGGGGGGGGGGGGGGG
>CAESWR010000855.1:164571-178330 GCA_903171835.1 Mullus surmuletus
TGAAGATGCCAAACTCGTTGGGCGGCTGGTCGGTGGGGCCCTGCTCCGCCGTGCCCTCCTCCGGCTCCTCGGCGTGCCACTCGTACGGGCTGAAGCGGCTGACCTGAGGGGAAAAGCGAGGGAAAAGGTCAGGGGTCGGCTGAGGATAGTGAAAGGAAAATCACATAATTCAGATTCCTTGAATAAACAGACAGATGTTAAAATAATAAGTAGAAATAATAAAAAATCTGTGAGTAGATCTTAATTGGCACGAGAATACTGCAGAACTTTGCAGCGAACTTTCCACGAAGAAATGAGAGAATATTGCTGTTTTACAGTGTGACTTGAGGAGTAAACGGGGAAATATTGTGCAGCTTGTTATCAGACTACTTTCTACAAAATAAACTCCTCAAAAAAAGGTCGGAAACATTATTTCAGTCAATGCCTTTTCTCCTTTAACAATACCTTGTTGGAAAGCCTGATTAGTCACCTTTACAACGGGCTGCAACTTGTAAGGATTGTGCGTTCGTGGAATGAACAGCAGCTAAACGTGTGGGAAACGGCCCCCAAAAATGTGCCACAATACCTCGAAGAAAATTCTGAAAGGTTTTTTCAGTCGATCATTTCTCCCCTTTAATAACACCAATTGGTGTTCTAATTTATACCGTTGGAAAGCCTGATTAGTCACCTTTAAAACGAGGTACAACTCGTAAGGATGGTGCATTCGTGGAATGAGAAGAAAGAAGAACCGGGCCTAAATCCCCTGCAATATTCTCCTGTCGGTGTTCACTCTGCCAAGTGTGTGCAGGTCACACACGACACGACTTGGGATTTAAATTACAACAACAATGGGTATTATTATACGAGAGAAATGATTCACTGGAATAGTATGTCCAAACTTTTTTGGTGGAGTTTATTATCATGATGGAAACAGAATAAAAGCTAGAACACAATTCAAAGTTTACTCTTGTCTATTTAAAATGGCTATAAAAACTGTGGTGTGGTGTCACAGTGATTGAGGTTCATTGCATTCAATGTGTGTTTTAAAGTGTTTGTCCGTATAATGTTTATTCTTTGGGATGGTTCCGTCATGTGCGGACCAACCCAGATCCCCCCAAATTGCTCCAGATTGGTGGTTTGAGCCGGCGTCATAACGCCTCATTGCACCCCCCCCCCCCCACGCCATATCCACCAAATGCAGGTACGCCAGGAATCGCACCGCTACACGATCAGGGCCTGTTGTGTTATTCCTCCTCTGAAGTCACTCCCCCAAAGCCAAAGCACCAAATCTTCTTCCTCTTCGCCTCTGTCATCGTGTCTACCCCTCCCCTCCTCCATCACCATCTGGCGGCGGCTGCTGCTGCCGCCGCCCCCAAGGACGGGGGCCGAATTCAGCACATCATTCACCCCACTGCGAAGGTGATCGGCTACAATCTGCTGCCGTTCCCGGACCCCCAGACGGGCAGGTAGGATTATAGCTGACCCCGAAAGTCCAAGGCCTGTGACGCGCGCTGACACAGACCCTCACCCCCTCCCATAATGCACAGCGCACCACACGCGGCTCTGACACTCACCAGAAACAGCACGACGCTGACTCCGATGTAGGCGAACACGATGCACATCCAGATCTCGTAGGCCAGCGGGTCCAGGAAGGAGAAGACCCCGGGTTTGGACTTCTGAGGCTTCTTGATCATGATGGAGATTCCCAGGGACATGAAAGGCTTGGAGAAGTCGATCACCTCCTCTCTCACTAGAGTGATGGTGAGGGGAGCCACGGCGATTTCCGCTTTCTGCGAAGAGGCGAGAAGACGCAAATGAGTTTACTCCGTCATCAGGTGCATTCGTTTCATCTAAAAACTGAAAGTAAAAACGGGGGGACTCATTAGTAGGGCCGGGTATCGGTACTCAAAAATGTTCAGGTATCGAACAAAACAACCCAGAACCAAGTAGCATCAAAACTGCGCCTGTCAAACGATAGCTGCAGTCGGTTGTTTTTGTACACAGATCTGAAAAAAAAGGACTGTTTCTATGGTTTTACTCGCAGCCAATCACAGCGTGCATAATTTGAGCACTTTCAAAATGTATTTGTGTAAAAATCTTGTGAATGAGGAGGAGAGGTGACATTTGCACTAGCGATGTCACAATATCAGATTTTCACTTCATGATTATTGTGAGGTACAAATATTGCCAAGATAACAATATTATCACGATATCAACAACAATTTAAATAATAATGGTTTAACTATATTTATGATAATGTTTTTTTTTTTACGATTTTCTCTATTGGCAGATTAATTACAATCAAAATACCTGTCTAATGTGGTATAAAGACAATATGAAAACAGTAACTGTACAACAGCAAACAAAAAGTAGGCTGTTTTTAAGTGGCACTGGATCATTGACACGATATTGTAATATTCGCATTTTAAACATGATATTGAAATTCCTTTTTTAATATCACCATTATCGTTAATTCCCTTTATATGGCCAAAGCCCAAATTTGCACAACCGATTGCTTTCTATTTGCATGATTAATATTGAGTGAAGTAACAAAAAGTATCAAATGAAGTAATATAGTATCAGTATTGTTTTAAGGGTACTGGTATTGGTGCTGGTATCGTAACATTTTAAACGATACCAATCCCTGCTAGTCGGTTTCTCCGATTTCTGAAATTTGAGGAGGTAGGAAGCGCCGAGGGAAAGTAGACAAAGTGAAGGATCGCTGGAGAAAGATAAGGATTGAAAGAGAAGGAGTCTGCAGACAGAGACATTAGTAAGAAAGAGAGAAAACCTGTAGGACGACAGAGAAGTGATTCATATGTCGGCATGACAGCGACACTGTCGGAATATAAAGTAGTCAACAAGGTCTCGCAGGCATTTGCATGCCTCACACAGCTCTGCGGGTCAAAAACATTATTCATTCAGCACAATGGGCATCTTTTTCTCAATGGCTGCATGTGTTCAAACAGTAGCTGCAGTCTCGGCTGAAAGAGATAACTGCATATTACGCATTTTGATTGAGCTAGAACACGGCGGCGGCTGACCGCGAGGCCGGCGCTCACAGTCTCGCCGGGACGCAGCCGGCAAACAACACACGTTCACGCCCCAAAGTTCAGTCCTATCGCAGGTCCTTTAAAATGAGGGAAAATGTATTTATTCTGGGGTCGTTTGGGACGTGCTGAGCTCAGGGTGAGCCTCAGCATGTTCTGCAGCTTCATTGGCGCCCACGCTCCTCCCTTCCTCCGACTTCATGGCAATTTTGAGCGCTAATCATGTTGATGCTGCCACTCGGGGCACCAAACTGAGGGATGGACCAACCCCGTGGGATTGGACCCTCTTTAAAGCCCCCGTCCCTCGCCGTTAATTCACACGTTTTGCGGACCAAAAGTTCATGCATCCGTTTCAGTGTGCATGGAGGCGACAAGGGAGGCGAGCCAAAGCCAATCACTGCTCGGACCTTTGAATGACAAGTTCCTTTTAAAAAAAACGGAACAATAAATAAATCGGCGGTCATATGTACCTTTTGCAGAGAGGAATTGCTACGGACTGTCGACCGATAGCACTATTAGTGAGCCTTATTTTTTATTTTATTTTGGGCAAGATGCCGTGAAGTGTTCATTCATTAATATAATGCAGATTTCTAAAGCATCTTTTCTTAGTGTATTCAATTGATTAGTCACCTTCCACAATTATGTTAAATTTAAAATCTTTATATGGGACTTCACCAGTAAAAGAGCATATGCGATTAAAACGCGATTAATTGAGATAAATTAATTACAAATCCTGTAATTAATTAGATCAAAAAATGTAATCGCCTGACAGCACTATAATTAAGACGTAGATTGGAAATGTTTGTAACCTACTGGCATTTGATATTGAATTGCCTTGTATTACTTCATAAAGTTTGAGTAAAAAAACAACTAATGATTGTAGACTACCGCACAAGAGGAACTTGTTTTTGTTAATAAAGTTGTTTTGAATGAAAAAAAAAGTAGATCGGTTGTTTTCCTATAATGCTGTTAAAGATAACGGCCAAGTGTTTCAAAACAACAAAAGGGAAAATGCACGTTTTTATTCCACTTCTTCCAAGTCTTAATTAGTATAGAGAAAATACATTTTGCTCGTATGTTTTGCTGTGTTTCTGTGTTTGCAGCGCGTTTGCAGCCGTTGGCCACCGTAACAAAGACAGTTCAAAGAAAGAGAAAATAAAAAAGAAAGACACGGGGAGTTGTGATATTTAAAGAAAACAGATTAGGAATATCTCATAGAGCAAAGAATTACTGAATTAGGCAGCCAACAGCATGGCGGGAAAGAAAACACGGGTGGAAAATAAAAGGAGAGTTCATAATGTAAAAGCAATTTGCGAATTTCTGTGTGAGGCGGCGGATTCGTCACAAAGGAGAACGAGTGTTTGGAACAAATCAAAGCTGATAAGTCCGTGCGGCGGTTCTGCCGTGTCACCTTCCACTATGCGTTTCGGCGGCTAATTAATTCTGTCTGTTTGCTTCTGCAGCGACGTCTCCGCTCTCGCTCTTCCGCAAAGCGACGAGTGACACTGCCGTCTGCATGTTGATAAAGTTTCGAGGAGGGGAACATTTCAGTCCATGCACGAGTGTCAATGGCATAATTACCCAGCCTGCCAATTTCTCAGGGGGGAAGCGAACCCTTCCGAGGCCCAGCTACTCTGCAGGAAAATGACAGGGCGATGACGGAGACTCTGAGGTTTGTCCTGCGTGACTTATTCGGAGTCATTCTTTCATGGCTATTATACAGAAGCAACTTGGCATCAAAGGTGCGTCGCAAGGTTGCAGACGAAGAGCAGCAATGTCACCCCATGGGTTTGTGCTGTTTCAGACCATATATGGAGAAAAGGGTGGAGTTGAATACGAGCAAGGGGTGGATCAAGTGCCGTTTTCCCATTAATGTCTATAGAGCCTGACTTTTAGACTGTTAAAGTTGCCTTCTGCTGCACTCAGTGCAGAATTTTGGGTTTTAATAAAAATTGCTTTAAAAATTGCTTTGAATAAAAAAGTTACCCGAGGATTCGTTTTACGATATTGACTTAATTGCTGCAAAGTGGTGGGATTATTCCTCAGAGCTGATCACTTCAACTCCACAGCGATGCAATTTAGGCATAATTTTCTTCCTCTCGTGCAGTTCTGGAGAGCATGGCAGTCTAAATTAGCTCTAAATCTAATTCATGAAGTTCTTAAAAATCTAACTATTCAGAAGGTTTTACACTGCAAACTAGTGGCCAAAGTCAACTTCATCACGTTTGGAAATCATCGATCCGTCCTTACCCCGTAAACAAGTTCTCCCACCATGCCGTTCCAGATCTTAGTCTCGGGATCTCTGGCTCCGTACTTCCCGTCCGGCACGATGGAGATCTTGTACTTGATCCCGATGTGCTTGGCGATCTCGGAGGCCAGGTCCACGCAGTAGCCCTCGTACTGGTCGTTGCCTTCGTACATCTCCCAGTTCTTCTTCAGCATCACGTACGGGCCCTCCTACGAGAGCAGCAATGAGAGGGAAAAACACACAGCTGTTTGGAGGGATCGCTGAGGGACGCTCACCGGAAAAGTGGCCATGCTGGTTTGTTGTTGGAGAAAATCAAGCACAAGGAAAAAGTGGTTCCAATGACATTTATTCCTGCGGAAGAGAAGCTTTCATACATCTTCAAAACACACTGATGTGACGGTTTTACTCATTAAGTTACACACAGAATCACAGGAACCAAACCTTTATGAAGCCAATATTATAACATCCAAGCACATAAATTCAAAAAATCAGATACAACAGCATGATAAAAGCAAATTAAAGGTCAAACATCTTTAAGAAGATCCACATTTTCCAAAGGCTTCTGGGAAATAAACAATTCACAAATCGATACATCAGTCAGTAAAACATTAATGCAGCAAAAGCTCATTAAAAAGAATTAGAAGCAGGGATTGTAAAAAAAGGATCAAATGTTTCCTAAAAGTCCATGTCTAAATGTTGCATATAGCTCGTTTCTGAATTCCCCGTGCTTTCCTTTCTGCCTCCGTCTGACTCTACAGTACGTGCCTCCGCCGGGACCTGCGCCTGACAACACTAATTCTGCGGGAGGAGAAAAAAAAACGTACGACAGAGCGGAAAACCAGAGGGGAGAAGAAGGGAGAGAGAAAACACAACCGCTTCGGCGATGTCTCTGTCTGAGGTGAAATCGCCTTTAGTACGCGCATTTAACAGAGAGGAAACCCGGGCCAGTGTTGCCAATGGAGATGGCGGGGAGCGGCGTGCCACTGCCAAGCCGCCAGTCCAAAGAGAACGGAAACACACACACACACTCACGCACGCGCACACACACGCGCTTTTGAATGACAGCACATCCATCAGAAGCACTGAGTTATGGTATTACGCCCGAGGCTGCTCACCCTGTAATCCAACTGAACCAAGCCAATTAAAATGCTATCAAACCCCTTTTAATCAAAGACTAATCTCATCTAATTAATCAAGGAGGCTTTATAATATCCAACACTGCCAAAGCTGTGAAGAGGTTTATCGAGATAATAAAACAGAATAAAAAGGAAATAACATGTTTGGAGGGAATGCTTCATTCTAGAAATCGATTCACACCGACAGTTTAGTCAAAGACGTTGCCGAGCGGAGGGTCAAATAAGTAATAAAGTCCAGGTGAAACTGATTTTGTTTCCCCCCCGGAACAATCTTCAATCAGGGGAATTGGAAAACATTAAAGGTAAGTCTAGACCAGAAGCATTAAAAGATTTTTTTTTTTTTTACAGAGAAATGGTTCAAATAAAACCCACAAAGGAAGATTTATAGATTGCTTTTCTTTTTTTGTGGCTAAACAATGAGCTCAAAGTAAAACCCACCGCCATCCCCCATTTTGTAACACTGGAGGGTAAGTATATTATACAAACATTTTGAGACCAACACGTGTATCATTTTACAATCATTATTCATCTTTGTTGAAACAAAAAACATTCATCCAAAATCATTGGTGTGATTTCTTAATTCATGCAAAGGATCTCTCCGTATTTTACTTTATCACCATCAACATTAGCATCAAATAAAAATAAAAACCGTCCCGTTGTGCTCAGTGTCAGAACATACAAAAATGTTTCTCCTAAAATGTCATTATCGGAGACATTAGCGCGTCCCGGGGCGCTCATTCAACTGACTCAACATGAATCATAATATTAATGAACAGCCAAACTGTTTCAAAAATACTCACAGCCATCAGAACTGCTCAGTTGCTGAGCTGAAAAGATAAATAAATAAAGGACCGAACGGAATGCAAATGAATAAAGGCAAAGCGGATTTTAAAGATTTTTTTTTCTCATTTGGAGTTGCAACCAAATTACTGTTTACACTTAATTTACAGTGTTCGCAGTCGTCACACATTCGCAGCCTTCATTGTCTCCAAATTACAAACCTGATGGTTACCAACTTTGCATATATTAGCTGCTGTTCTAATTGTAGAACAGACAAATGATACTGGCAGACGTTGCGGTTTGAGAGGAAACGTGTGTAAGGATTATTCTGCAGATTATTTTAGCAGCATTGAGGCGGATAACAGCACAATGAAAGGCAAGGTCGTGAAGAATGTCTGTTTAAAATGAAAAAAATGAACAAAAATTCATCTGATTATGTGTAGGCACTAAGAACAGGTGAGGTGTACAAGGTTTCACACTCACCTTTGAGTAAAATTTCGAGCAATTCTTGAAAAAAAAATGTATTCATGGTTTGCAGACATGAAAAGCCAACACAAGCCAAGCCAACAAAAGCAGCCAACCCGAGCCCAGCGTCTGGCTCACCAGCACTGCATGCCGACCCCCCCCCAACCCCCTTTTTATGTAATCCAATAACAATCAGTGAAATACCGCAGAGAACCTCAGAGACTAGTTTTGGATATGGTGAAAAGGCTCATTGTAATCCATTTGAATTGTTCCGGCCTTAATCCTCATTCATTGCAGATCTTGACACAAAGGCAAAACGATTATTCTAATACTGTTAAACACTAGCAGACGGGCTAATGCAATCTCATCAAATTCAGACGCCTGATATTGATTATTGACTTTCAATTATTTAAACTGGTTGACAGTGGACCACTCTGGACCCCCGTTCTCATCAAATATGATGTAAAACATTTTCTTTAGGCTTCTTTTCATCTTGAATCATTGATTCCTTAAGGGATGATCGTTTACTTAATGTGTGTGAATGGGTAAGATGGAACAACTGCGCCTTTCGTGGTCCTCCTCCTTCAAATTACCCTCAGGTTTGTCACGTTGGAAGGTTAAGTGTGTGAAATCGGAGCGGTCGACGTTGTTGAGTTAATTTAACATTACACACACGAGAGCAGAACACACACGCACCAGCGGGAGCTCTGCCAACGGTGGCACTGTCTCACTTTAAAGTCTCCTTAAAGGTTCTTATCAGTTTGCCCCAGATGCCTTTTTTTCGCAGTGTGAAGGTAGTCATGCCAGTGCTGTGTGTGTTCACCGCTGGGAAGACAGCATCATGCTTGGGTGTTGCATCACCAGTCATACCAGGACAAGCATAGAAAGCGAAGGTGCCAAAAAGGGGGGGGAGCAAAAATCAGCAGGTTGAAAGCAAAAGAAAAAAGTGCGGGAGTGTAAGAAATCTAAGCGATGTGAAACTACACAGGAAACATGAAGGGGCATCGGAATACAAACAGCGATAGCTAAAGGGAGAAACATCATACATGGAGACAGAAAGTGCGAAGGAGAGATTAAAAAAGAAGAGGAAGAGGACGAGGGTGTATGAAAGCGAAATGGAGGGGAAGAAGGACGGGATGAGAGCGAGGAGACGGGCTGAAAAGACGGACATGAAACAGGGAAATTGGTGGAAGAAAGACGGGAGAGTGGCTTTGTAGAGGCAAATGGTTTGAGCTGATAAGACATGAAACACTTTATGCTGGACCCCCCTACCCCCAACCTCACATTCCAAAATACCCCCAACGTAAACCAGTTCGCCAGCAACAGAGACGAGCTCCCAGTCGGACAGACACCCATCTGTCCCGTCGATGACTCACTCTAGAATTGTAGCACTGAAGATTAGTCCTAAAACTGGTTCCAAGAACATTTTCTCAAAGGTCTTGGTCTCGTCTTGGACTCAAAAGCGTTTTTAGTCAGTCTTTACCATCCAAGTGTAAGACCAAGTGCACCGTCTTAGTCTTGTCTCAGTCTCTTTCTCTGAAGTCTTGGTCTTGTTTCTGTCAGTCTCGACCTTCAGATGGTCAGACTTGTATCGGTCTCTTACTTTTTATGTATAAGGTCTTGGTCCTGCTTCTGTTGCAACCTATAGATGTCTTGGTCTTGTCTCAGTCTCTTTCTATGATGTATACGGTCTTAGTCTTGTTCCAGTCTAGACCTTAAGATGTCTTGGTCATGTCTCGGTATCGTTCTTTGATGTTTACTGTTTTGGTCCTGTTTCTGTCTCGACCTTCGGATGTCTTGGTCTTATCTCGATCTCTTTCTTTGATGTATAGGCTCTTAGTCCTGTTTCTGCATTGACCTTCAAATGTTATAGTCTTGAATTGGTCTCTTTCTTTGAAATATACAGTCTTTGTTCATGTATCTGTCTCGACCTTTCAGATGTCTTGGTCTCGTCTTGGTCTTGGTGCCCTGTGGTCTTTTTAAAGTCTCGGTTTCTGCTGTCTTGACTACAACGCTAACTGACTCAGCCTTTAGTTCAGCCTTGGAGAAGCCAGACTCTCACGTAACAAGTTAGCCGATTACTGAGGCCTTTAATCAGTGATCCAATTCAAACGGCCTGAGAGGCGGCAAGCGGTCGGTTAGTCACACCCGATGTTGGCGTGTCGGTTGGGTCAATCAGTGCCGTCATCAATTAATTACTGCCATCACACTACATGATCATCTACCCCATTAATGCGTGATTCAGCACAATTGTCTTTCGGCTATTGAGGTGGAAGCGCATCAGAGTTTCCTGTTTCGACCAGTTCGACCAGTTGTCAGTCGCCGCCATCCGAATGTCACTTAGTCAGTCGGTTTAACAGCTTTTTGCCCAATTTGTCTGCAAGCAACGCTCTTAGCCAAGGCGACGTTACCAGCTGCTTAATCTATCCTCCGCAGGTCAGTCAGCACTTCGTCATTCACTGCTATTTTATGTTTGTCCTCGATAAACATTTTCTGAAGGTTGTATTTTCTCATTTGCATAATCACTTCAGCTGAGTCATGGTCATTTCTCAGCTCTACATAAACACCACGCGTCATTTTCTGTGCGCTGGTGGAAAGCCTTTGGGGATAAGAGTGCTGTCCTCCCATTGAAAAACACATGGCAAGGAAGTTGAACAGTGAGTGGGCCTTGTACACATCAATACCTCCGGGTCTGACAGACGCAGATTTAAAAGCACGGTACAAAGAGTGGCTCGGCCAGATTGTTCCTTTTCTTCTGAAAGTCACTGTCCTAATTTGGTTGTTTGGTAAACCTTCACTTTTTCTCCCTCTAACCACCTGCAGTCCGGCCTCTCCTTACATCCCACCTCCGGTTCCTTCTTATTCTTGCAAGATCTCATTAACTTTAACATTATGTGAATCCCTCTTGAAGGCTAAAACTGCACTTGGAACATTGGTCAGGCCGGGTTACCGTCGCCAAGAAGGTAATAGCTTAGCCAGCATTGACAACAGAGAGACGTGCAAAGTGAAGATCTGTGTTAGGGTAGCTTGGTGAAAGTCAGACAACAATCCATCATCCCCAGCTATGGTGGGGGATCAGGCTGCAAAGGTTAATGTTAATGCTGCTACGTTGCCAGTTGGGCTGCAGTGGTAGTCGACAATGTTGATAAAGAACAAGTTGCTCACAAATCTAACTGTCACCTACTGTTTCCAGACGTGTAGCAGCAAGTAAACAATATAGCGGGGGCTGTGTGGCCGATGTAGCTCCACAGCTCCTGCTGTCAATTCATGGTCTAGACTAAGAGTCTGGGACCAGAAAAAATGATAACATAATTCTATTTATTCATATTTATATCAAAACTGAGCAGCATGTTTGTCATTGGATTTAAATTGGGTTTTTCACGTTCACTTTTTGTATAGATCATCAGCAATGTTGGTTACAATATGTATTTTTTGAATGAAGTAACTTTTTTGTCTTTATCGTTAAAGGGATAGTCCACTTTTTTCAAGTGGGGATGAATAAGTTTGTTATAACCCCTACGTATGATATGAACAATATCAGCTATCTGCTCTCCTTGAGTTTTAAGCAGCAGCGCTTTTTTGTGCCCAAAGACAGAGGCGACACACTGAAGCAGAAGGGCCAGCTTTAGAGTGGGGTCTACAAGCGGTCTCATCTCAAAGCAATACATGGTTTGATTCTGCGACATGTCGAAAAATATCTCAGCACTGTTTTACAGTAGTTGACTGCCACCCTCTTCCCAAAAAGTTTCCAAAATCTCAGTTGGTTCTCTTTAAGAAAACATCTGGCTTGTTGTCTCCCTCCATGTTTATCCACAAAACGCCCGTTTATCCCCTAACACCCACAAATACACAAATATAAAAATCACATTATTTCCGAGAGGAATCTGTTCGTACACAGCATGCTGTACTGCAACGCCCTCAAATAGGCGATGATGTGTAAGCACATCTGTCCCTCTTTGTGCTGAGGAAAAAAAGCATGCTGAATTTTTCAACAATTACATTTACAACAGCAAAAATCCAAGAAAACTGGCTGTAAAATGATCCCACAAGCCTTTACAGTACTGTACAATGAACTGACCAAGGACAAGTATACCTACAAGCGGGCTACGGTATGTTAGTCGTAAGAAATACAGTATGTGCACGCTAAGCACGAAGCGAAATGCCACCAGGCTTAACAATCAATCCCGATTAATGCACTTTGCTCATACCGGCCGTGTTGGTGTAAATGGTTCTTATTGTGTGAAGGCTTAAGAGCTTGCATGTATGAATGATCTATGGCACCAGCTAAGTGTGTCTGTAAATGGGTGCATAAGTCACTTTTAGTTTGTCAGCTGGATGGTGATAATGCCAGCGCCGGTGTCACATCAGTGTATGGTGAGTAAAAGCTGCATTTCTCAGGAGGGTGTTTGAACATACTGCTTCTGCACACATTTGGTGTTAAAAGGCCATTAGCAACCCGATGTGAAAGTAGCATTAGTCAAGAAATATGGTGTCATTTCAATGTTAAATTCTAATCTTTGTCTCTTGTGCTTCAGACAGAACGCCCCCCATCCCCCAAAGTGGTAATACTCAAAAGAATACTAAATATCTTCAATTTATTCTTCATTTCATGGGCAGACCTTCACACTTCCTCTCAGTGGTGCTGAAAGTCGAGTGAGGAGACACGACTGAGTAGATTTAGAGAATGAAGGAGCAGGTCTGCCACGACATTATGTTCTCATTCCCGACTTGTCAAACACAGACACTGGGTCAATGCCCCAACATGATGCTGGAGGCAATGCTCGAGCAGCTGTTTGTGATGTGTTTTCTTGCATTTAAAACAATGCTTTGTTTGGAAAGCGGTTCAAAAAGAATGTGATTTGGTTGCAAATGATCCACTCGTTCTCACCTCCCGTAGGGTCTCATTATGGACCATGTAGGCACCTTATCCACAGAAACCCTGGGGCACAACAGGTAACTATTAATGTAAGAAAAAAAAAAGCCAAAAAAGGGAATGTATACAATAATAAATTCATCATTCTCGCATCAAAAATATGAATTTCATTTGTTAGTTACCTTAATTACAAAACTAATTTAGGGTTGTGAAACCCTTTCCGTGCATTTGATTATTGTCATTATTTAGCCTCTAGTATATGCACTAAATTTCGAATGCACTGCATAGGCAGGGTATAATAATTCCTATTAAGCATTTGGACTAAATCCAACCACTAGTTGTCAGCCGTCTCTCAGCCATTGGAATCACTATACTGTCTTGCGTATAGTTTTGCAATATATATCGCAGAATAATCAACCATTGCCCCTGTATCGGCCAAATACACACCCCTGAATTGGACACCACTACAAAATGGCTAGTTAGGGCCCACAATATTTGGTTTCATCAAGATTACTGAACCACCCAGATCTAAAATCCATATACCTGTGTGTGTTTTTGTACACCTTCATCCTGGCAGCAGTGTGAGGGGAGAAATTCTCCACAAGATCTATGTAAACATCGCCAAAGTTAAGCTTGGGTAGTGACTTCAGTGACTTTCGGTGATTGAAATTCTGCAAGGAGGCACCTCAGTATTTGACAAGGTTCTCAAAAAAGGAGGAGCAGACTGTGGATTAACTGTGCACCTGTCAGAGCAGCGGTGCTTGTCTATCTTCTCATGTCAGTAAGACAGTAACAGAACATTGCAGTGTCTCACAGGCTCAAAACAGGAGTTTTTATCTCCACTCCATCCACGTTGTCCCTTGTTAAATTGCTGCTGCTGCACATACACCACATCTAAGCAAAAGCAAATTATTCATACACATATTTTTCCAGTCAACACATAAAAATAGAAGAGATCATGGCAAAACAAAATGTACAGAGGTTTAGAGACGCTCGGTCTGCCGCTCTGTCTGTCCTTTGTCTTTCCAAAAAAGGCTTGCGATTAAGGTGAGTCTGCGTTCTCAGTCTGTTGCTCTGCCTGCAGACCCCGGCGTCAGTGTCGCAGCAGAGGCTTCTTCTTCACCAGAGGCTGCAAAGAGGAGGAGGTGGCTGAGCTAACGTTAGCCAAGGTCTGCTGAGGTCACCATCCACAGAGAAATATGCAGGGAGGGAGGGAGGGAGGGAGGGT
>CAESWR010000855.1:178473-191822 GCA_903171835.1 Mullus surmuletus
AATCCACAATTTGTTAAAAGACCCATAAAAATGTACATTTATATACATACATATTCAAAACTGTTACCGAATCAAATCTGGTCTTTTTATACATTTGAATGTATTTGTGTGTTTGCCTGTCTCGAGCCTGTCTGAAGGCACCAGCACACACACATATACACACACACACACACACACACACACACACACACACACTCACTCACACTGCATTGGCATTGGCAGTTGATGTGTGCATGTCTGGAGGCGGAGCCGTCACCCGGGACATTCAGTCCAGCTGAATTCATTTTTTTCTCCCCCCCAACTCTTTCAAGACACTCTCAAGTGCCCCTGCATTATCCAGGAAACACACTTTGACCATTTTTAGGGTATTTCACAATGCAAACACAGGATGACTTTGGTCCGATTTAGAAGTTTACGCAACGAGGCCGTTTGAAACCAAATAGTGAATTGCAGCAGCTCGAGCATCTGGGGCTTGTTTTTATCTCTGGGCAGAAATTAGTCCTTTGAGTTGCTTTCACTTGCATCATTTTGCATGCCCAATTGAATTAGACTGATTGCATTTACAGGAAGGGGATGGCCACCATAAAAAGGCTGCAGATGGGTGAACTGAAATGAAATGTAAGCAGAGGATGTGCATAAATACGCTGATTAGCAACCCCCCACCCCCCACCCCCCCACCCCCTTGGCCTTGTTTGCAGAAGAAAGAAGAATAATTAAACTGGCGACAGTCCGGTATCTATGTGAAAGCTATTAGAGGAAACTGGACTGAGGTCATTTCTAAATAGTGATCTGAGGTCAATTTTAGATTTGCCTACTAATGAGACATTAGTGTAATCAAGTGCCCCTCCCTTATGGCCTTGCTCTGGGAGGGCTCTTCAACTTGTGCAGCTCATCCAGCTAAAAATCTCGCTTTACCTCAATGTTAAAAAGGCCATATCATGCCCATGTTCTGGGTGATTTATATATTTTTAATGTTAATGAGAATATGTAGTATTTGTGCGCTAAATAAAAGCCACATTATGTTTTTATTGTTTGGTCCATTGCTGCAGTACTTCTATTGACTTCCTGTCTGAAACACACTGTTTGAGGTACATTCTCTTTTAAATCCACCTTTGAAAGCCAGGTCTCCTTGGTGACCTCACACGGGCCCGAGGCTTTGACCCCAGATCAGTCTCGCTTCACTTCTACTGTGAATATCACCACAATGACA
Source organism: Mullus surmuletus (assembly GCA_903171835.1). Classification (NCBI taxonomy): domain Eukaryota; kingdom Metazoa; phylum Chordata; class Actinopteri; order Syngnathiformes; family Mullidae; genus Mullus; species Mullus surmuletus. Next base: position 179,684 of record CAESWR010000855.1, read on the forward strand.
GCTTCTAACCCCGTGAAACTGCACAACAATATAACAGGGGTCTGTTTGGTTTCACTGTGCCAATGTTACAACATTCCTCAGCCTGGGGGGGGGGGGGGTAACATTAGCTGCACAACACGCTAAAAGCAAGTTCTGCAGGCTAAGCTACACATTGAAATTCAAGCTACACCACATTTGAAAAAGGTTTGGGTACGTTAACAAACCAACGGAATCGTTCTGATCTTTTACCTGCAGAGCAAAACATAAATGCACACGATTCAAAAAGGTTTCTTGGTTCATGTAGGGACACTTTCTCACATTCCTGAAATAAAGTAAAACGATTGGATCTTGACATCCTCAGATGGTTGGAGGAGAGATGAATCATAAAGTTCTGTCTGTGGCTTCCTTAGGGAGGAGGTTAGATCGAAACCAGTCACATTTGCATAATAATCTGAAAGCAGCATGAAAGGACGCAAAAAAGTTCATATCATGTTCTTTTCAGCTGATTAGAGATCAGCACAGTTGGACTGTGTTTCCCCCAATTAAACCACATTGCTTGGAAGATACTGGTCAGAAAAAAAACAAATGAAGTCTGAGAAGTGTCTGCACAACTTCTTGCAGTCATTTTCCATTACAAGCTTTAGGAAAGGGCAGATTGACTGTGGTTAAGTGATGTGCAGTTTTTGTCATGTACTGTATGTGATATATTCTACAGACAAACAGACTGGGGTTGCAATAAAGGGTCTCTGACAGTCTAGAGTCTAGACATACATCAATCAAGAATAACAGTATGACCACTAGGCCAGTATTGTGTTGGTCTCACTTTTACTGTCAAAACAACCCTGACTTGTCTCGGCATGGACCCCATTAGACCCCTGGAGGTGTGCTGTGCTGCACAACGATGAAGCAGAACCTTTAAGTTTGTGAGTTGTGAGGTGGGACTGATTCTCACAGATGCTGGATTGGATTGAGATCTAAGGACTTGGGCAGCTAAGTCAGAACATCAAACCCTGTTGTTGTGCTCCATTTTTGCTGTGGTCCAGTTCTGATGCTCACATGCCCATTATTGGCACTTATGGCGGGGTCGGCCTGACTGACCTCTGACCTCATACACATCAAACTATGATGCACTGTGCACTCTGACACCTTTTCATCAGAACCACTATGAACTCCTTTACCAATTTGAGCCACAGTAGCTCGTCTGTTGGGTCGACCTTTGCTGCCCACGTGCATCAATAACGCCACAGCCGGACATGACGTCTATCCCCGGTTCACCCCTTTTCCTTCCTTTGACCACTTTTGATAGATACTGCAGTTACTTTCCTGCACCGAACACCTCATCCTTAAGGACACAACATTTTGGCATACTACTTCTATAGCACCCACCAACAGGTGCCATGATGAAGGGATAACCAGTGTAATTCACTTCATCTGTCAGTGGTCTTAATGTTAAGCTCAATGGGTGTAATTTTCTCTGTCTTTTAGAGTTTTGCACAGGCAGTAGAACTGTCTAAGCTGATGTCCAAAGGAGAGGGGACTCTCCAAAAGGCATGGCCTCTTTACGAAAACCCTGCTTCATCACACGTCTGTATGTTGTTTCAGTGTCATTTCTGTAGCTGTGCAGCTCTTTGCGTGTCGTATCTGCTCAAAGTTCATGGGAACATAAGTCTTGTTGTCTTCTGCTTATTCCATTGAACCTGCCTGTTGATGAGTGTTCACCTGATGCATCGTTTGCATGTCAACCAGTTTGCATCTCCAGTACAACTCAAACCTCCACATAAGACCAATATTAGAAGGAAAATCACATGTTTGGGTGAGATGAGATTGTAAAGTTGATTGTCAACAATAATAAGTAACTGCAAAAAACTCTCACACAGCAGTCAAAGAAATCAGAGGGTACATTACCATGATGGTTGTCACGACAACGGTCCGGTTCTCCATTGCTGAGCTGTCGTTGGAGAGGGCATTTTCATTTTGGACCAGCACAAGCTTGTCTATGTCATTCCAGTAACCAATCTGAAAGACACAAAGAGAGGGGAGACCAGAGTTGACAGAACTCATTAAGTTAGTCTTTTATGACACAAGTCATGCAAAAAAATGAAAGGAAGGAGCTTGTAATAACATCAGACACAAAAAAGACACTAAAAGGAAATGAAATCTATGTGAGAGGAAGAGGAAAAAAAGAAAAAAGTAAGACTGAGTCAACAGAATGAGCTCACTCCCAAAAATTTCCCATCGGAACCATAGAATATATTGAGGGATATTGAGGGAGAGCCAAGAACCTTCAATAAAGTCACACTACTGTCGGAGGAACACTTGACGAGGTGGAACATGGTTTTATCTCCTTATTACAGGTGCTACAGAGCTTCCTCCACCACTAAATAGAAATGTGTGTTTTTTGAGTAACCATTTCAACCATTTTATTTCCATTATGAAGCAGGAATGTTCATCTTCACTTATGTCACTGCAGAGTTCTATGGACCCGCAGGTGGTCTGAGACAACTGAGAGCTGTTCCTCATGCTCTATGCACAGGCAGTAATGGCTGGCAGCTATGGTGCTTATGTGAAGATATTTATTACTGCGGAGAGAACGTTATTAATTACGAATTATGGGGCTAACGATGTGGAAAGCCACATTTGTTGAAATGATGTACGTGTCCATGCACAGTTTCTAATCTTTAAAGTGTGGGATTTTTCGCTCATAAACACAACGTCAAATGAGTTTGCACGATTCTAATTATCATCGCCAGATAAATCTCTCTGTGTCCCGGAATAGGGTTTTTTCGCTGTCTGGTCTGGTTTGCCAAAGGTTGTTGGTTTGCCAAAGCTTAAATAGGGACATATAAGGTATCGCTTAGCTGTGAGTGAGGGTGTCTATGCACATACACATTTTAATCTTTTAAACATTTGATTTGCTATTACAAATTTAATATCATATTAGTGACTTCATGTGGACATGTAGGTTAGTACGCCGTTGGCCTGTGCAACCTGATTCTTATTGGGATGGGCAGTGGGATCGTGCCCTGGGCGACCACAGCACGATGCAACCTAACACTGCTCCTCCTCTGGAGTGTATGGTGGTAAATACAAAAAAGAAAAAAAGCACCTTTGATTCGATTCAGGAAGATTTACAATAGAATAATAAAAGCGATGGATGGTGAGCACAAACAGAGAAGCCCGCTGACATACAGAAGATGATGCTTTGCTACCTTTGGAAAGTCTGTCGAATACATCAAAAATACCTTGGATGTATTGTTTGAAGTTGTTCCAAAAGCCATCGGGAAAGCCTACCTTGCGCGGTCCATTGCTCTTCAGCTCAAAGACATCCATGGTGTAATTGATCCTTCGACCGTAGTGATCAAACTGAATATTTCCAGTCAGGCCCTGAATGCGCACCTGAAATCATCACAAGCCATCAAAGTGTTAGCGGGTGAAAGGAGTTAGTAACATAGAACACATGCTGTACAAGCACATGTGTTGTATTTTGTGGGTATACAGCATTCAATGGGTAAAAACCGAAAAAACAAAAAACACATCCAATATGTATCAACCTGTTTGAGCGCCCGCTCCATATCTATTCCTTGGTTCCAGGGAGCAGCCGGGTTGGCCAGGCAGTCACCAGCGTTTCCACGCCGACTGATGTCAATTTTCTGACGACGGAGAGTTCGGAAGGCTTCGGCCATTACGAGGACGCCATCGTAGGTTAGAGATGATGTATACTGCAGATCAGAGGGAAACAGGCAGAATATAAAATGTTTACTTGTAATTGGATGGTTCTTAATCAGTCCTGGCATACATTGATAATTTCTTACAGCTATTACTCGGCTAACCCAATTGTTTCCAATCAAACAGAAATGAGATCCTGCTTGGAGACAATCTGTCCTCTGCATTAAAAATCACCCATAGAGAGGCATAACAAATGCAGATGCTTCCACACAGGTGTACTGCACAGTACGATTAAGGAATTAACATCCAATCACACCGTGTGCCGCGCATGAATGAGATGAGCGGGCCCTCTCCATCTTGATTCTTTGGGCCCAAGATGGCAAAAAGGAAAAGATCTAAGTGGCTTTGATGGAGGGTTTATTGGGGCACGACTGGCAGGAGCTTCAGTCACAAAGGCTGCTCAACTGGCGCGTGATCCAGGAGGGGTGGTGATTAAAGTGACGTCTGCATGGAAATCTATGGGAAGACATCAGTCCAGAGGCTGGGAAATCATGGTTAGCGGCGCGCATGTGATGACCACGATGCTCCAAGAGAGAGGCTCAGGCGTGAATGATTGACCCCCTCCCTCCTTTAGGGAGGGGATCAGGTGGCTCTGTCATGCTGTGGAGGCATTTTGCTGGCATGATTTGAGTTCATTTTCACCCGCAGAGGAGTGGAAAGCTCGCAGAAAATCGACATAGTTTTGTACTGAGCGATTGCTTTCATCCTGTGATGAAACATTTCTATCCTGATGGGAGTGGTCTACTCTGTCCCATTGGCACAGTGCAGAGGAGTCACTGACTGGCTTCAAGGGTGTACATAAGAGCTGATGGCCTTCACAGTCACCATATTTTAGATTAGTTAAAAGATTAACAAAAAAACAAAACAACGAGAGATTCTGAACCTCACTGGGCAGAAATTTCCACCATCACAACCATTTCATACGACTTTTTCCTTTTCAATGCTTCTGTATATCTAAATCAACATCAGCTTGGAAGAGCCTGGCTTGATAAATATAAATAAGTCTTAGAATTATGGGTCTGACAATAAGTAATAGACCTTCCACACCAACGCATGCATTTCAAAATAATACTGCAACCAATTGGTTCACACCATGTCCAACTATGACCAATCTGAGTTAGTAACAAAACTAATTTGTTTGGCAAACAGCAGCGCTAAGTGGAAAATTAAACTTTGGCCGTATCCAGTTGGCAAAAGAGCAAATACATCTTTCTCTCAAACGGAAGATTTGAGTGCCATCTTCTGTTCAAGTCAAAGTTGTTTAATGGTGAGACCAGTGGGTCCAGCGCGACTGGAGCAGCGTGAGCAGCACAACTATGGCTCAATCACTTCAGCAGCGCAGCACTGAGCCCGCCGATACAGGACAGGCCGGTGCGATTGGTGAGTTTGAATTTTCCGACATAGTTAATGAGCTCCAGCAGAAAGTATGGTGGTATGTTTGGAACATGGTCTGCTAAACTTTGGTACACTTAGCCATTTTTAAATGTTTCAAGGAAGAGCATGCAAAGTGTTAGCGTTTATCCAAAGCCAGCAAACTATGGTACTGGTCAAGGGATTGAAGGGAAACCTACAGTGACCCTCCTGACTGGGAGATCTTGTACGTGAAGAGACACAATGGAATCCTGTAATATTGTGTACATTTCAACCTTAAGATCACACACGTTAGCCACACATTGGTGACCCAGTGAGAATGTAAACATGCCGACCAGTGCCCGGTCTCACCCACCACCCTGGCTTTTATTTGACTTTCATAGTGAACACCAGTTACCATCAATCAGCGCCTCTGTAAATGTAACATCACTGTACATTTTCTTTATAGTTTTCAAAGGCAGCCATTGTGGTGGATCTGAAAACCATTTCACACTTAAGTTATATTGTAATTCATTAAACCCTTTTCCACTTTGTCAGGGGGTCCAGATTGATGAGATTTATGAATGTAGTTGTACTTGCTTTGGAAAAATAAATCACACCGGGGCGGCGATTTGATTGACCGAAATTTGCAAACTATAGTTTTCTGTATCAGCTGTCTAATGGAACTCGGGTGATCTTGACAGGTTCGTGATGAATTCATTTGAAGACACAGCACAGTGGGGAACATCATCACACACTCAGCAGCAACACCCCCACCCGGCCCACACACAGACGCACAGACAGAGGCAGTCAAACACACTGCAGGCTGCCTTCACATCACAGCACAAGCAGGCGGGGAGAAGAAAACTGGAGGAAGAGGGGAAGTGGGCCGAGAAAAATTCCGAGGATGCTCTCCACGCCTCTGCAGGTACCGTTCTCTCGTAGACATCCCTTGATTTGTATCCCACAAGGCGTGTTTTGAGAGGCTGCGCAACCATGTCATCCTCCTTTCATCTCTCCCCTTTGAAACGGAAGACGCCTGCAGGCATGTGACTGACAGTTGACGGCTATAGAATCCGAATCAAGGGGAAAACAACAACAACACAGAGCCAAGCGCCGCCGCACGTTTTGTTTCTGTCAAGTGCAGGACAGGAACACCTCGGGGATGCAGAAGGATTTCAGCCGGCGCTGAAAGCTTCTGTTTAAAAAAGCCAATATCGCTCGCGTAACGTTCAAATAATTGAAACCTTTAACCAATAGAAAATGTATAAAGTGGAGCTCTACTGTACTGTAAGGCTTGCTCTCATTATTAAACACAGTAACTTTGGTTCGAATTAGTGTTGTAGTTAAGACCGCACTAACTAGTAAGACTAAAAACTATAACAAGACCACAGGGAACCAAGACCGAGACAAGACCAAGGCATTTAGGACCCCAAAAAATGGCTGGGAGCGAGTTAAAATACTTTTTACAGCAGCAAAACAGTCCCTGCACTACTTTTTTTTTAAAGCAGCACAATTAACAGAGGAATTTTTGGTTTATTTTTTAGAAAATGGATAGAAAATGTGGATTTGTCAGGTGAATGTGGTTTCTAAGTAGACTGAAATCAGATGAAGACATTTAATAAGAAGGCAGAGGCTGCAGCTTGGGGGAAATAATCAGTCTACCAATGATTGGAAATGATATTGGAAATGATTGGTTTGTTGTTTGAAAGCACGGCACAGTCTAAAACCTGGCAGTGGTGGTCTACACTGCTCGGGATACAAAATCCAGAGTCCGCTCAGTCTCAGACCGAGACAAGACCCAGTTAAATTCCTTTTGAGAAAGAGACGAGAACAAGGCCTTCAGTGGACTTCATCCCGGTGTTTTAACCATAACCAATCTCAAGTACTACAACACTAGTTAAGCACATACTTCACACACATTTTATGAGTGAACCAATCTTATTAATTGACCCCCAAAAGAGATAATGTTTTCATCCACTGGTCCACGAGTGGAGAGGTGGAGTGTGGGCAAAGAAACTCATTAACTTTGGGCTCAATATTAGACATTTTCCACAGGACACATTACATGGAACTTTGCCTGAGATCCACAGAGTCCCATTCTGGTTCATTAATGCCTTTTAGCCAACACAAGTGGGTGGTCTGCTCATGGCTCTCAGTGGAACCGTGACTCCTAATGACCCTTTGTGTGGCAGCGTTTCTTAAGTGCCGTCTCGAGGTCTTAGTCATGACTCAAGTAGTGTCGGCTAAGTTTTTATACAATGCCAACATCTGGTCAAACATTTTATGGTCAGTTAATTGCGCTTTGTGACCCACATATCTTCAAAATAAATATAATTTTCAACATTTCAAGCTGCACTTTTTGGCTGAAACACATTTTGTCCAATATTTCAAGGTTTAAAACATTTACCACCATGAAAAGGAGACTGATATGTTGAGTTAAGTGACTGCAGCCTACAGGGAAACAGCACAGCAGGGTTTGTTAATCCACTGCAAACGCTGCTTCCTTCTCCGAGAACATAATTTAACAGGGGCAGAGTTAATGACACATAGAAAAATACAAAGCTCTCTCATTGTTATTATTATTTGCCTTTGAAATGAAAAATTGAGAGAGAGCTTTATAGCAGTTTGGACATGCATATTTAATTTGTGAAATTAGTCAGTCTGTGGCGAACCTTTAATGTTACACAGACCTTACAGAGTGAATATGCTATACTCTGTCAAGGTCTCCACATTGTGACCTTAGCTGGAAGCATGTGATGGAAATCTACAGGAAAAAAATACCTTTAATTTGGAGAAGACGTGTGATTATAAGCACTGTGGCTGAATTTCTATGAAGTGAATATATTGCTTTGCCAGGTCACTGATCATTTTCATTACACTTGGAAGAAAATCTCCAGGCACACCAGAGCTTATTTCAAGGCACACCGGCTGAGAATCACTGGGTTAAGAGATTGTGATTGATGGCCAAAGCAGGCGGCTCAAAAATCTAGCCTCCAGTGTAGAAAGGGACACGTCCCAAAGGTGCTTTTCACACTGCACGTTATTAGAGAAAGGTTCTACTTAGCTGGAGGGTATGAGCTGGCCCACCGCTAAGCCCGGACCAGCTTTTACATACCACCAATTAGCCTCCAGCAATTTGGAGGCATCTGGGAGATATCTGCTTTTCTTTTATTTAGTTAAAACATTACGTCTGTTAACGAAAAAGCCATAAATTGTCACCTTTTTGTTTGTAAAGATGAAAGAAGATTGAAAATGAGGCGGGTAACATGTCAGACACATTAAACATCATATTGGCTGCACTGCAAACATAACAGTAGGATGGGTGAACTTGCTAATATTAATACACCAGTTAAAGGAATAGTTTAATACTTTTCCCCGGATGCCTCCTGTGAGCTGAGTTCCGGCCTGGTTTCGGTGTTGCAGAAAGTAGTTCCGTCTAGTTGCTGAGGTCACACGGATAAAGCGTTTTGCTCCAAAAAACTACATGTGTTCAAAAGAGTCATACATTTGCTTCACGTATTCTGGGCTGAAAAAAAGTCTGACCTCAAAATCACCCGTTACTATTTTCCCTTGGTTCACAGCACTACACGCACCTTTCCATCAGCTGGAGGAAGGAGGCGGAAGGAGCCCGCCGCGACGCGAGAGAAGATGCTTTGCAGCGGCCTCCTTCCAAAACCTGAAACAGCTGATGAAGGTGCGCGCAGTGATATGAAGGGAGGGAAAATAGTGCCGTGTGATTGCAAGGTTGGACTATTTTGTGGCAAACAATCCGTCATGTTAATGGATTACTCCTTTGAACACATATTGTTTTTTGGAGCAAAACGTTTTATCTGACCCCAGCAACTAGGTGGAACTACTTTATGCAACACTGAAACCAGACTGGAACTTCGCTCACGGGATGCAGTGGGGGAAAAGTCACTGCTGATGAACCACAATGATGGTGAGGAGCTCATACAACTTCATGTCAAAAAATCCAAACTTTCCCTTTAGCACTTGGGTTGCAAATGGCTCATTGACTCTAAAAAATTTAACCATCGATGTATGCGGAAAGACTTTTATGGTTACACTGTGTATGTGCGTATGTGTGTGTGTGTGTCTGCAAGTGGGTAGAATGTGTACGAGTCTCACAGGAAGGGACAGATGTTATGCATTTTTAATGTGCAAATGGACATATTTCCAATTAATATATGCAAAAATCAACTGCAATTGGCTGCAGGTCAGCGCCCAGGTCAACACTGCAGAGGCCGGGGGGAGGGATGTGGGGCGGGTTGGGGGGCCGAGGGCTATAAGAGGCTAAATAGTGCCATACTACTATGAGAAAGAATGCAGCATCATTAGTGGGTGTAAATAAACACAAATGATTATGAAAGTAGAGGAAAAAATATGCAAGGACGAGAGGAATCAGTCACGGTTTCAATCGTTGGCTTTTACATAAGACAGTTGATGGCATTCTGGGGACACTTGAAGGAATGAGAGTCATTTATTTTATGAATTTATGGAGCATCCACCTACCTTGACATATTTGCATTGCAGATATTTCCGTGCATTACAGGGTGTTTATATAACGCAGGTTCAGAAATGAGCACACCGTTTGTGGTTTGGAAGCGTATACAATTTAAGGCAGGTTTCATCATTTATCATAATTCTTATTTGCAGTGAAAGAATAAAGTGAGGAAGAAAAAGTACTAGAAGCGGCTGCCATGTGTCTTTCCCGTTGACCCTTAATTTCACCCATTCTACCTCCTGAATGTAATGATCTTTGCAGATCCTCACTTAGTATTTATGTATAAATCACAGTAAATCACTACAATACGATCCATGCTGATGAAGGTGGTCAAAATAAAAAACATTGCAAAACCATATCTTCAGTAAACCAATTACGTTAACTTTACACCCGCACAGGAAAACACTATCATTCTTTTCTCCTTAAAGGGACGGTCAGCGCCGTGCTTGTCGCAGTGTGACGCTCTTAAAGAGTTTCTGAAGCACAATCGCCTCCAAATGAGGATGTGACCACAAGTCATCCAGTGTGAACCTCTGCAATTAAAAACCAATTCATCCATCAATTCTAAATCGTAAGAAAAATTGAAAATCAATATGTGGTGGTCAGTATTGCGACATGCCCGGGTAAATAAATCAATATACGGGACACTGCACTTATTATTGCTCAATTAGAAGACTCAGCTTTACGTATCACAAAACGACGGCAAAGAAAGTAGAAAAAAAACCAAAAACATATTTGCTTTTGCTTTTATCAGCCAGTGAGAGCTTCTCACCATGGCATTACCTTCAATATTTGGAAACCTCCCACCAAAGTTCCACAAAGCAGATTTTCTCAGCAAACCGCGGCGCATCTCGCTAAACACACATCTCCAATCTCTGCTTTTTTTCCCTCTCTGCACTATTTCCCCCCTCACCTTGGGTGGGCTTTCGGAGCCGGGGTATTCTCTCTGATCCAGCTTGTTCCAGCGCTGCATCAGCTTAATGACAATGGGCTTGCTGAAGTCCACCAGCTGGAAACCAGTCACATTAGCCCCGCCGTGCATGAACCTCTCCAGAGATATGTCCTTAAAACCCTGGAATAGAGGAGGGAAGAATGAAAGAGAGAAACGCAAGAGCGGAAGGACAATGCAATCATCTTTTTATGCCCCCTCTGTAATGGGGAGTGGGACGTGGACCCCTCTGACAAGAGCGCCGGCGGAATTATAATGGTGCCCATACTGCCGGCGTTTACCTGATTATTTATACCCCCACTTAATATGGAGGAGCTTCCACCGCTTCATGTGACTTCCAGCAGAATGACACTTTGCAGTCAAGTGCTCATGGAGAGGGATTCATTTGGGAGACGGCCAGAGTCGGAGGCAGAGTCATCCCGGGCTGATGGACGCTAATTGCTAAATGCTCTGAGAGCCTATCTGGCTTGACCTGAGCTTACGCCGGCCCCATCCTCGCTGTCCCGGTGAGAACAGCTGTGGAACAGATGTTGGGGATTAAGGCGCAAGCGGGGCTTTTTCATGCAGCCTCCAGTAGCTACCTGCTGCCCGAGAAGGTTCGTCATGTGAACCACGAGCTCTTGTCTTGTCTTAGAGATGGAGCTGTCCTCTCGTCACCAAGATATAATGCATTTTTTGTATTTATTAGCACCTTCCAAGCACTTTACAGAGAATAAAAGAACAATAAAACAGCAATAAAGAACATTTTAACAGCAAGAGACACACCAGATGTCACACTGGTGTATCAGAAATAACAACGCGAGGAGCTCTTACCAGGTTTGCGATGATGTAATGGTAGCCTTTTACATGTTTGCCGACACTGACGGCCTGGAGAGAGAAACACAAAGGAAGAAAACACCATTACTCACCTTTTACTCATGCAAGGTTAGGTGTGAGTTAGCGCATGTACAATACATCAAGTCTATTACACTGTAAAAAATAACTAAAATAACTCCTCTTGCTGGAAAATGTGTATTAAGCGATCATAGTTACAGCGTATGGCCGAGAAACTCATCTTTAAAACACATACAAAGCTCAGTTTTTCGCTGTCGTGTGTCTATTAATGTCTCCAAAAATCGCAAATTGTACGTTAACGAAGCTGTGGGCAGTTACAGGTCCTTTGCATTTCTATTTGAATTTACGGTCCATGATGGACAGACCAGTCAGTCACTGGTTGAGGTCGACCTTTATTTTGAAGAGAACAGCGCAAACGTGGGCTAAATGACGGGTCCGTGGATTCGCTTGTATTTTCTCCACTGGTTTTCTTCACTGATCTAAGGTCTCTCTGCGGTGCCCTAACAGTTACTGTGCGGTGTTTTGGCTGTTGCGTAATTTTGGGCCATGCAGGTTGGACCATATCAAAATCGAAATCAAATCCTGCTGGTGCTCTGTTTTCACTATTTCTGTTGTGAGCATACAATCAAAACTATGAAAAGAGAAAAGGTTAACAAAAAGTTATTTCTAAATGTATTTGATTATTAAACAAATCCAAACTAATTCAATTTCAAAAAAAATATAATCAAAAATGGAATTAACAAGTGCTACAGGGACCCTACAGCGATTCATCCCTCATAAGTACTGCGACTTCA
>CAESWR010000855.1:287373-299358 GCA_903171835.1 Mullus surmuletus
TAATTTTATTCGAGAAAATATTCTGTGAAACACAGGAAATAGATTTATTCCTATAACAGATGCACATTACTGTAAGAGTAACCTCATAAAATATTTATCCACACGAGCTGCATGTATAGAGGCCTACATAATTACATTTTCCGTCAAAACTTTTCATTTTACACGCAAATACTCCTCCCTAATATGCATATGTCGCAGCAATAAACATGGTTTTGAACCAAAAGACATAATTAATCAATCAAATGAACATTCCGGCAGGTGGCACGCCGGGCTGTGATGAGAACCCCGTGTGACGGACAACTCCAATACAGCTGAGACCCGCCTCTACAAATTGATCTAATTAAGACCCAAACTAAGAAATGGGCATAACGAGCTTAATTGGAACATGCACTGATTGTGTGAGTAGACCGCAATCCAGATAATAAAAGTTTTGGTGAGTCTGCATCGCTAAATGAATCTTTGCAATGGAGCACCAAGGCCAAAACACAGTGAAGTAGTGTGTGTGTGTGTGTGCGTGTGTGTGATGCACAATAAGCACGTTTGCGGAGGTGCTGATGGGAATGGAGGCAGTTGCCGTCCTCCTCCAGGCTTGTTAGGGGAACACACGGAGCTCGCTCCCTAATCAACATGAATAATGAAGCACTTGTCTGTTTTCATGGTAAACAGTCGGAAATCATGTCTTTGCTCCACACTGGCTCTCCACGCCTTTCCCATATCTGCACAGGCGCCAGACACAAAAGAGCGTGAGCGAGCCAGCTTCATATCTGACACGCTGATATTTTATGCATGGCAGTTACAACACAAATAAAACCAGAGTGAATTATTCAATTTCAATTATTTAATTATTGAAGTTGTGCATGTGCGGGTGTGTTTATATCAGTGTATGGAATATAAACAAAATGAAGTATTCCTCGACTGTTTTGGGCTAGATCAAACTTATGTTAGGAGTATCAGTTATTTATTGGTCTATGTAGTATTTTATAAAGTGAAGACATGAGTGTGTCTTTTTTTTAAGTGTGTGTAGATATAAAACCAGCAGAGCCATAAATAGTGAAGGTGTTAGCATGCCGTGAATAATCCCTTCCTAGAAAGTGAAGGTGTGTATGCTGGTGTAAATGCAGTTTAGGTCTGTATAAAGTCATATGAACACTGAAGGTGTGTGTGTGTGTGTGTGTGTGTAGTGTTTAAGTCGTGCCAGTGACACCAGATAGACTTGAAGAGCACTTTGTCGCTTTCGGTGGGATTTAGCTGCAAAGCTGTACCTGTCTCTTTTCATCTCTGTGTTTGTCGTTGTTCCTCCTCTTTCTAAAGAACACTTTGTCACTTTCCCATTTGGTGTCGCAGCTTTTTTTGTCTGTATCCCTGTTTTCATCTCTTCATTTATGTCAATTGTCTTTCTGTCTCAGAATTTTTTTTTTGCCACACAGCTTTTTTTCCCCTCACACGACCCCTCCGCCTTAACGCTAAGAAAAATACCTCTGCCTCGGAAGGCTTTAACACTAAGTTTACCGATGTAGTGATGCGTGGTGTTGTAATCAAAGAACGACTTTACCAAGACCACAGGAGGCCGAGGGGAGACCAAGACATCTGAAAGTTGAGACTGTTACAAGACCATACCGCATACGTAAAGCACAATGCAACAAACCTGCAAAGCTATTTTTGGTTTATTTTTTTTAGAAAATAGGTCTTTGTCTTGACTTGACAACCCTGAGTCCATGTAGCTTGGTGCACAGGCGACTATTTTAACTCATTTTTTTGTTTCCACAGCAAATCCAGATGTGGATTTGTCAGGTGAATGCGGCTTCTAAGCTGACTGAAATCAGATGAAGACATTTAATAAGAAGGCAGAGGCTGCAGCTTGAGGGAAACAAGACAGACAAGACCCAGTGAAGAAGCCTTTGAGTCAGAGAGACGAGACCAAGACCTTTAAAAAGTGGTCTTGAAACCAAGACCAATCTCAGGTGCTACAACAATGTGATATTTTTTTATTTTATGCTCATTTATGCATAACCAGCCATACTGTACCATAGTTGCAAAAAAAATACCCCAAAATGTGAAATATATATATATACAGTATATAAAAAAAGACCAGAGATTTTCTTTACTTTACAAATGATGAGGTAACATTTTGAAGAGACGCCGTCTACATAAATAGCACTCACAGTGATTTACTTTGCAATCTTGCTAATTCAGCCGTCCATTTCCACTCACCTGCTCATCAAAAGCAATCAGTCTTGCACAAGGACACGCTGGCACCGTCTCTAGAGGAGTCAGGATCGAACCAGTAACCTTCTGGTGCTGTGGACTCCTCACACAGCCAGAATGAGGCAGAATATCGCACTGCAACGAACTAAGTGTCTGTGTTTTACGAGCCAAAAAGCTTTTTTTATTTCATTTTATTTTTTTACTGTCTACACATCAATACTGAAATCTGATCTTTGGAAACAAGTTTTCAAAAAAGTGCCATTTTCAGAGACCCACAATTCAGTTGGCAAGTGCTCAAAAAGATGAAATAAATAGATGCCTGTGTTTTCTTGGACCATTAAAGCCCAGATTCATTCACAAGACATTGGTGACTTTTTGGTAACTTTTTTCCACATGATGCATGTGGGGCATTTGCAACCACAGTTTTAATTTGAATAAAGAGTCAAGTCAAACTCAATGCATGAGCCATTACCACTCTTCAAAACCAACTCGATTTTTTTTTGTGGTGCTTAATAGGGGGGCCTTGGCCCAGTACCCTTCGGTGTAATGGCTGTCCTTTTAGAGAGACGTGCATGGTAACATTCACAGGTGGGCTGCTCGCTGATGGGGCTCCATTAGCTTGGTTACCTCTCAACACACAATCATTTGCATATCTGACCAAAACAACTCAAGATGAGCTTCACATCACAGGGGGCTGCTTTTAGTTTAAGAGCCGTATCAACAGCCATCACCAACACTTTCATCGTCACTGGGATGTAATCTCGGATTTGTTGATTTAATGTGTCAGAGGGTGAATTTACCTACATCTAAATCAATAAAAAATGCCATCCACAAACTTCAAATAGCCCCAACTGTTCATTCGGAGCCAATCTGATTAATGAAAATTAATTAACAATAACTAACAGCTGACTGGCAATCTTCCCTGTCACAAACAAATGAGCTACAGAGTAAAAACACCAGATGGGGAAGAGAGACACATCACAAGCACAACATGCAAAATAAATGACAGGAAACAGTAATCTGATCTGGATGCTTTATGATAGTCACATTTTATAAAACAATAATCTCTATGCAATCCGGTTTATAAAGTCAAGGGAAAGGCCATTAAAAGTTCAGATGATTTAAGTGGCTCTCTAATCTGGCTGTAAAAATGGGATTTCTTTTTTTCATAGAAAGCCTCAAATACTGTGCACTCTTATTTATAACTAATATTCATTGAGCGTGTGTGAGTGTGACACGCCATTATCATGATTTGGTCTCCTCACTTGGTTTCCTCTCTTGGAAATGCAGGCAGCTGGAATAATGCCATAATTTGTCCAATGGGGTGGTTTTAATTGAGCTAAAAAACGAAGCAGCTAATGCTTTCTATGATGGAACTTCAGTCAACAAGATGTTGTTGATGTCCATTAATCAGTTGGTTTTTCCTTTTCCACCATTGGTTCTCCGACAGTGGACATCATCCTTGCGGCCAGTGTCACCTGAAAAAAGGGTTGGGGGGGAGCGGAGAATAGACCGAAAGGGGGTGAGAATATGAAAATATCCATCCAAAATCACCTTGTGATTTGCCAGGATATTATATACCCCCTGGAACAGCGTAACTGTGTTGGAGTACGTCCATGAAAGCCATCTCGCCGCTCTCAGACCCGGCGGCATTAGACAGGCTGTGCAGGGCGCATGCAAAAGAAGCGAACTGCGAAATGTATTCCGGAGAGGGACAGTCTGATCACGTTCAAGGTGGATGGAGCAGAGAAGGTAATCACAACAAAAAGCTCATGTGTCAGGAGCTGGCAGCGTTTGGCGAAAATTTAAACCCTCTCCCGTGCCTTTGAAATGATGCAGAGCCCATAGTAGCAGGTGGACATTAATGGAGACGTGGTGCCGAGACATTCCCGATACACAAATCAGAGTGTGTGTGTGTGTCCTTGCGTTTCACACGGTGCTCGCGGACGGGAGCATTATTCTCCCCGCATGGTGACTTAAAACACTTCATTGTTACAGAGCATCTTAGAAAGAGCTAACCTTATCTTTCTGCCTCTTGCTGTTTAATCCTCATCCCTCTTGCTCTTGTCTTTGTCTCACTCTCTCTTATGTCGACACCTCGGGGCTGTCATCTTCTTCAACGAGGAGCCCTCTGTCTAAGCGCTGCACCTGCGACATTGTAATACACATTCTGTCAGACTGTGTGTGCACCTTCATTTGTTGCACTGTCTGCCTTTTCTATCTACAGATTCTTTATATTCCTACACTATACAGATGAGTTTTAAAAAGGTGTCCATTTGAAGCTGCATTTTGTAAATTGACATACAGTGAAAAACATACCACCAAAAAACCCAGACCAAGTCTTTTACCAGGACCACATGGCACCAAGACTGAGACAGGACCAGGACCATCAAAGAAAGATGATTACGAAATAAATCTCACAGCAACAAGAATATCCTCTGCGTTAGATTGAAGCAGTACAATGCAACAAACCAGAAAATAGGTCTTGGCCTTCACTTAAGAACCCTGAGTCCATGAGGCTTGGTGCATTAGCAGCTATTTCCACTCATTTCAAGGATTTGAGGCTTTTTTGTTTCTATAGCAAAATCAGGTGAATGTGGCTTCTAGGTTGAGTCAAGTCTGAAGTCTGAGAAAAGACCAACCTTCAAAAATCAGTCTTGACAGCGTTCTTCAGACCATGACCAAACCCCTGGGCTCCAACACTACACAGTCACGTTCATCTTACCTCGCACTAACCTTACTTCTAAATATCTCAACAGCTAAACTCGACAAAGTTTCATTGAGAAATGCATCACTAAATGAAAGAGCTAACATGTCCTCGACCTCAAAAACATCCTCATTCCAAGGGTCCAACCCTTTCGTCACTGCCCAATGAGGACAAATGCAAACTCAACAATTAAAAAAAAAAAAAAGGACATCAAATTGTAATAACAATGTAAAAGACCGTGACGATGCAGATGTGTCAAAGCAAACAGTTCTAGTTCAACTTTCCGTTGTAGGATCACTGTTTGTTTCCTCTCTCCAAGCACAAGCTTCAAATTCCAACAGTGAGTTGATACGAGTGTAATCATGCCACTAAAGGTCACATAACCGCAAGGAAGTGAAAGCTAACAGCCGGAGCTCAAATCAACCTCTGTCAAATCCCCAAACATCATCATCAATGAAGAATGACTTTGGAAAGCGACACACGTCCAAACGGGTGTTTTGAAGCGTAGGATCGCTAAGCTAGCATCAGCGTTCGGCAAACCGCAAATTGGTCCTCAGAAAGACTGATGTTCATGCACACACACACAGCAGACCATGCTTAATTAGTTATTTCCGGAGGTAGCAGGGAGCTAAATGCCAACCATCCGTCAGTGGTGTCTGAAAGCAATCTCTCCCTTTTAACCTCCTCCCATCTCCTCTCATTCTTATTCCTTTTCATTTTGTTTCTCCTCTCGTTGTTGGAATACCACTCTTTGTTAATTTCTTCTTTTACCCTTTACCTTTTCTCTAACCTGCCCTTACCTCTGCCTCCCTTTCACTCACACATCCCCATTTCCTGTCATCTCCATCTCCCTTTCTCTTCCCTCTTTCTCTCTCTGAACACTGACTGTGAGCAGTGGGAGAAGTCGCTAACCTTTCGTGACCTTTATCTGGAACACAGTGTGTGTGAGTGTGTGTGTGAATGCAGGTATTTATCTTCATAAATAAATGATAAGTTTTATTATTATGTATGAATGGGAAATAGTCCATAACATTTCCAGCCCCATTTAATGGGCAGCACAGGTGGGGAATAGTATTTCATAAGCTGATAATGCGACCAGATGTGAAATGAAATGAATTTATACCCGTTGTCTCAGCAATGTGTGATGAAAATTTCTTATTTCAACCTAAATCATAATTCTAACAATCCGAGCCAATGTTCTTTTGCATCTAAACTTAATCAGAGACTATAGCATCTAACTATGAAACCTTGGAAAACATGAAATATGCCTCAGTACAAAAAAACCCAAGAGCTGACTGATTTGAGTTTAAGATGAAAACCACGTCTTTTACAGTCAACTTATCTCAACCCAACTCAAGGTCAAATATTTGAAAACTTTTGGGCCACCAAAATTCTTGGCACTCTACAAATCTGGCCACCCTAAAGCTGTAAATAACTTTGTATTGGTCTACTTCGCTTTTGTACTGATACCTCTTTGACATCAGTCGACTTCATATTCAGTATTTGTTAGAAGCTGTCGGGGGAGTGGGTGTCAAGGTCTGTCAGCACTGCAACATCATAAAGTGTTGAAATAGCCAGTGAAAGACATGCAACAACTCATATAGCAGCATTATTATATATACTGTGTATAATATTGCATAAGAATCTTCTCAGGCAGGAATGGCATGGCAGCATGGTCTTGAATCTGAACGCAAACAGCACAGCTTCAAAAATCCCCCCTGGGCACCAAGCGCTCCAGACGTCTTTTCTGTACCTCCAAATCCTCATCTGGACCTCCAGAACACATCCTCACTCCATCTGGATGTTCTGGTCGTCCATAAATATCCAGTGTTGTGGCAGGCCGCACATCTGACCCAAACCCCAACGTCAGAATCTTTCTGTCACATAGATGTCATAATCTAGGTGTCATATATGGAAGTTCAGGTTATGGTTTTAACCGATTGACACGATATCCACAAATACAGCAATCTGCACATGGTTGTCTCCCTGAACTTAGAATTTAACGGGTAGAAGAACCAGCAGATGCTACCTGTCCAATAGAGAGAGCCTCCGATCACGGCCTTCACATTTACAATGGTCTTCGTCAAAGTGTGGCATTGATGGCTGAAGGTGATGCATGAGTGTGTGTCCTCAGAGGTTAATGGGAAGGATTAGCACGAAGGACTTCCCATCCAGGCCTTCAATGCGACTTGAAAGTCAGGAGTTTGATGTGTTTGCAGATTGATGAGAGTGAGCTCAACAAACAGCTCGCGTTGGCATCACCGGACTCACACTGCAGTGGCCTCATTTGCATCATGGCTGAAGAATTGTCGTACCCCGTAGTTACTTCCTGATCAAGACCGCAATCTGTCCTAGGGGGGGAAGGCTGCGTTTGTAGAAGGCTGTTTGATGCTTCGGCCTTGGCACATCTGACCCCTCCCCGCCCCCCCAGTTTGGCGAGGATCACAAGAGCAGTTGGTGAGGAGTCGCCAACTAAGCAGGAGTGACGCCGCTAATGATGCTTTGGCCTTGGTCTGTGCCCCCCAACCCCCACCCCCCACTCCCACTCCTAGCCCTGGGGAGCAAGTTCCTAAAAGCGACCAATGGGCCAGATGCCTTGCTCGGAGCAGACGCTTTGATTTGGGCTCTGAATATCTTTGCTGAATGTCTTTGCTTTGGTGGCCATCGCAATCCGATTACAAACAAGAGTCAAAATGCATGGGCTTCCACAAGTGGCGGGAAGACAAGGGGGGACGTCCCGGCTGATTACCCAATTATTTCAATATCATTTCGCTCCAAGTTTGACTGGGCAGAGGTTTGTTGTATTTTCCCATTATGTGCCACCTTTTTAGGGGGGGATTAAATTAACATGTTTCCCTGAGAGGCAAAGGACAGTGTGTGCTCAAAAGACCCCCAGTGGGAGCTTCCGGAGGAGCTGCAAGGCTTCTCTCAAGCTGTATGAATAACAACCCCGCCATTTTATCAAACACTTTATGTATATGAGTTTGATCCATGCCGCTTTTTTCTTTTTTCATTTCAATTCATCATGCAATCCTGCTAAGAAAAAAGCAGAAAAGTTGAACAAAAGTAGCAACTGTACAAATCCTTCTTCCTACACAGAGGGTTTGTTTTTTTGTTTTTTTTCATTTGTCTCTATGACATCACTTTATCTTTCATGTCACTGTGTCACATGGACTTTGTCTCGACCCCTCCCTTCCCAGGATGCACCTTGCACTGACAAATGTTTCCCCCTGTTTTAATTTCATACTGTTTTTTTTACTCTGCACCCATCCTTCATGTCTGAAAACGCCAAGTGTTCTGTTTGTTCGAGGCGGCGGTTGATGCATTTTTTTCCTACAGCTCATCCTGCACTGGGAGAGAAAACAGCAGCTTGTTTGTTTGCTGGGGACACGAGTGATATAGCCGTTCGGAAGGCTTGCTGGGGTGTGTGCCGCATTGCACGGCACATTGGTTTGATTCTCATCCAGCGGCCATCACATACCTCACTCACATGCCACACTTCTTAACCAAATAATTCATGCAGAATCTTATCTGCAAATTCATAATGTATATATGTGCACACACAGTAAAAGCTTGATTTTTGCGTTTCATCATGGGAAAGTGTGTGTGTATGAGTGGGGTGTGCTTACCGTTACTATGTGTATGAATGGTTGACCCCGATAAGTACTGCATAGGGCCGAGTAAATTTCCCATAAGAAATTTGGAAAAAATAAATCTGTGCAATACAGTTTTAAGATATGTTAGTCTCTGCAGAGCATGAGCCAAAGGCTTCCTTTGCATGAAGGGAATACTTCTTCATATCTGTGGAGGGCAGATATAATGCATACGTACGGAACAAAATGTGTACACACACACTGTCATACATATACTTCATTTGTCCCCATATGTCTCATTTTCTTATTTTTTTCCGGTTTACTTACAAAGAGCATTTTCTTAAGACTAGGAAAATGTGTCTTAAATTGATTTAGTCCATGACATCCTCAACGGTACCTTAACTTTTTTAAACGTGAAACATCTTCAATGCCAAAGTTGTTGGCTTATGCCATCTGCCTCCCCGTCTGCCCACCCTAGACTACATAAGGACCGTTCGCTCGCATGCCAAATTCAAATGGTGTTATGTGTGTGCAGATTGAAGTGACAGGACTGTGAAAAAGGAAGGGCTAAAACCCCCAATAGTTACAGTAAGTAGGTATAGTGTGTCACAGTCTGCTTCCTCAGGAGGTAAAACTATGAGATGTGTGAATGTCACGTAGACTAAGTGCAGATGCAGCCCAACTGGCAGCTGCACGAGAATGTTGAATGTGATATAATTTAGCATAGTTTCTTGAGACCTGGAAAAGAAACAATGTTCTTGTTACACCTTGACAAGGAAAATGAGCCGCAGCGCACTGCAGTGTGCTCCTGTGCTCCAGTCAGAGTAACTACGCCAACTCGGAGAGGGAGAAACGAGGAGCAGGGGAATGCAGTGAATGAGATAAATGTTTTTTCTTCAAAGGAGCCCAGCCTGTGGCGCCACGCTCCTTCTCTTTTTTTCCTTGTTTAATTAAGAAAGCAATCCCTCCTTCCCCTGAGCTCCCTCACTCTTAGTCTCACTTGTTCTGGCGGAAGCCACGTTTAATAAATGATCATGATGATAATGGGGGGTGACAGGGAGTGGCGTATGTGTGTACGCATCTTATGTGGGTGAACATGCGTGTGTGTGTGCATGCACTGTCGTCAACACGCCTCAAGCTCATATAACAGGCCCGATCCAGTTGTGCAGAATTAAGATTTTACGTGTGACAGTAATTGAGGTGACACTGAAGACCACAAAATGAACTTTGCAGTAACGAGCGAGTGCCAAATCATCACAGAGGGACAAACAGCATATTTTCCCACTGCTAGCCCGTAATCCCTACCAGAGCAGGGCTGTAAATGTTATATTTTGCTTCCCTCTGATAGAATAATGAAGCAAAAAGAGTGTGCTGGTGTTCCTGTGTGAGAAACTCTCACTTCCAAATTGGCTGTACTGAAGATGAATATGAATATTTTTGTCATTAAATCAGAATAACATTAATTATGAGTGTGGCTCGCTGGATCTGAACTGAAAAAATTAAATATCTTTTGCTTTGGATGATTACCAGTTGAAGGAAAGCTTCATACTGTATTTTCCGAATGTTTCACCACACTTTCAGACTGACAGATGTGATGTGAAACCACATCCAAAGTGGGTATGCAAAGGTTTGCTTATCGAACGGACGAAGCTTTATGAAATAACCAGAACCAGCAAAACGCACGTATAGCTAAATTGAGCAATTACTCGTAAAGGAGCTGATCATTATATAAGAGGAGTCATAACAGCGTGGACCGGAGAATTACAGACGAGCTTACTCAACAAAATCTGTGGTCAGAGCAAAATAACTGAGGAAAACATTTCCCCGCGCAGTACTACGGATGCTAATAACTACCATAAGCCAGAACTCTGTGGGGACACTGCAACATAAAACTCCACATTAATCCATTTTTAAATGTATCTGATGCTAATTATGTGAACGCATAGCAACAATACTGGAAAGTATGCAGCCCGTGGACTGGCGGGGGGGGGTTACAGGGATTTAACACTTTTCACTTTTCCACTACACCTTTGCAGCAGTATGGTTCAAGTTTGGTTATTTTTGGGAAATGATCAGAGTTTGGGTTAAAATATTATGGTGGCTGCAAATGCACTGCAAACACAGAAACGCTGCAAATTCACGAAAGAAAACCGAAGTGAGCCAGGCCACTAGGGGCACCAAACTGAGGGAGGGGCCGATCCTGTGAGAATCCACTTTTTTTTACACAAACAATCTACAATAGCACATTTTTCGCGGTCACAAAAGTACATTTAGAACCACGTCAAAATTAGCCTTGTACTCTTGAGATGGAGGGTCTACAACGCATATCAGACCCTACCAACTCAAGGGGCGGGGCCAACGCATGCATTTCAAAATACCACCGCACACGATTGGTTTGCATATGACCAAACCAAGCCCCATTTGCTCAGCGACCAGCGCAGCTAATGCCCACCCGGGGACTCTCCACATGGCTCTGAGCCCGCCTTTGTCAGAAAGACCGATGTGATTGGTGTGTCGGAATTTCCCGACATAGTTAATGAGCTCTAACGGCTCTTGGCCGCAGGCACCTGCTGAGCAAATTGAAATTTGCTTGCGGCACGTCTGGATTTCCAGGCTACATTATAACAGTTTCCCAGCTTGTTTATGTGCCCACTGTCCAATCTGACCCTTTTAATTAATGAGTGGAAAATGAAAAGGCGGTCTGTCCAATGGGCCTGAAATTGCTGTGGGCCCCTACGATGCTGCATTACTTTTTACATAATGGATGTAAGTACTTTGTTGAATTTAATTTTCAAACATCCACTCACCTTCATACACATTGAGCCAGGTTCAATGACAAACGACATGTTGGGTTTTTACGCCAGGACAATTTGTGAAGGGTCACTTAATAATCCCCCCGCTGCTGTGTGAACACAATAACACAACAGAGAAACACAAGCAAAGGCAACCCAGCGCCGACACCGCCATACAAATGAATCCACAGCGGAGACCTGCGCTTTAAGTAGCTCGCAGCGAGTAAGTGATTCCTGAATTTGGCCCGGAGTGTTTTTTTACACATTAGCATTCATGCACAAACGACACTGTTGGAAAGCTTTACATTACTGCAGCATAAGTAGCATCGCGGCGAAGGGGGAGCGCGGCCGCTACTTGTGGTTCACGGCGAGGGGGGAAGACGAGATGAAAGTCGAGAACAGGGAGGGAAGTGAGTAACTGTGAAAAAAGGAAAAAAAACGAAACAGGAAGCACCGGGTGCATACGAGCATGAGAGGGATTCCGTCGAGGGGCCGGAATGAGATGAAAATGTCGGAGCAGAAATTGGAACGGGTCCGAGAGACAAAGTGGGTGATGGGAAAAGAGAAGTAAGGGCAGATAAGATGAAAGGATGGGATGCGGCTTAAAAGGGGAGAGCAAGAGAGTTAAAGACAAAGAGGAGGGGGGGAAAGTGTGAATAAAGAGAACAAATCAGGGTTAGAGAGGGAA
>CAESWR010000855.1:311389-337851 GCA_903171835.1 Mullus surmuletus
TGTACAAACACACTCACACACACCCGTGTTGAATGTTTCATGCTTCCATTTGCAAGATTACATCTTTCAATTAAGACCAAGATTGTTGTCTCTTGGCCTCTTGGACGTGTGTGTGTGTGTGATTGAGAATATACATCGGCACAGTGCCTCCACAAACACACACTCGTGGTGAGGAATGTTTGTGTATAATCACACAGAATGAAAAACATGCCAAAGAACAGAGTGGGAAACAAAAGGAGGAGAAAAAAACCAGTAAGTGATTATAAGACAGACAGTGAAGGACACACCAGGAGACCAGAAAACTGCTGAACTCAGGGCTTAAAGCAATTTCTGAGTCTTAGATGTGCTCTGGGATCTGCGTTCCTCAGCTCAAATCACATTACGACACATCCTTAATGTTTATATATTCAATTTGAAATAATAGAAATTAAGAAAGACATGAAAATTCCAATGCATTCTTGTTCAAGGCGAGCAGACGTGGGTTTCAAATATCACTCGGGAACTCCAGCTCGGTGCCAGCGAGCTTTGAGCCATGCAGTTTTGTGGCAAAGAGATTTTTAGTGGAATGGCGGGGATCAGTGGGCAGAGAGCCGTCATTCCTCAGCAGGGCTTTTATTGTGAAACACTCAGGAATGTGTTGCGGAAAGCCAATTTGCTGCCTCGCTTTTCTCCAGCAGACTAACCAAAAGCAGCGTTTCCCAGACTTCCAGTGGGACTCGACCCCTCGTCCAACACGTCCAAGTTGGGACAAAGAGCATGTTGGACAGGGGGAGGCTACTCCAGGACTGCTGGGACGACCTTGAATGCAACACGTGGGAACTTTTGTTTGGAACCTTTGTTTGACTTAATGACATAAATCATACTGTGACGCGTTCAGCTCCTCTCTCTGCCCCAGTTTGACCGCCGCAAAGTTAAATCAGGCCTAAAAATGTATTTCCTTTCCTAATCTGTTTTACTATAGCCGCTGGAATGCTTCTCGTACGTTCATCAATATGCATAACGTCAATGTTTCTCAACAGAGGAAACATATAATATTTCTGCAATTCAGCAGATCTCGTCTCCTCGGGCAGCAGTTCCCGCACCTTGTTGTCAGATTTAAGAATTTGGGCTTTGGAATGGCCAGAGGGGACCCACCTGAGGGCCTTTGTGGCGAGCTGGTTCATTCAGGGTCAACATTCCTGCTCTGTAGCGAGACAGCCAGACACTGGAGTGATTAGTAAAATCGTTAAATTAATTCTAAATCAAAAAGGGAGCCGGTGGAGACAAGCCAGGGTTGGAGGGAGGGTGGCTGGGTTGGGGGAGGGTCTGTCATCCATCATCTGTTAAATCCAGTAAGAAACCTAATATGGCTCTTGATGCTTTCTTGGATATAACAGGCCTCTCCGTGTACCTGCTGCTGTCCATGTGTATTTCCCCCCCACTTAATCAAAGACGTGAGGGAGGCAGAATTTATTCCCCTGGTTCCTAAATACTCTGTTTGCATTTCTTGAAGATTGTGATGGAATAACTCCAAAATATCCCCTTTGGAGTGTCAGGGTTTGACAGGCTGTGTGTCCCAGTTCCGATGTACCAATCACAGCAACAATAAACTGACTGAAGAATACATCTTTTGAAATATACATGTAAGGAACATGACCCTCACAATGCCGCTTGCCAATATAAAAAAATATTCGCTGGCACTCGGGGACATCATCTTTTCACACCACACCAACACATCGCTGGCCGTTGGAGGCTCCAAAAATTCATCACCAATCGTTATCTGTCAGTTCGTGTTCAAACCAAACGCAGCTCGGCGACCATTTTCCATGAAAAGTCACTGTACAGCTGCAATCAGGCACGGCCTGTTCTCACACGACACGATGGACCGGGTCGCTTCGCTTGGTCGCCAAAGTTGAAAAATGGGAGCCTTTCAGGCGACGTTGCGTGTGGCTGTGCAGCGACAGCCAATCAGCATTGACTTTACCGACTTCACTGGACGCCGTGTTGCTCGGAGATCCTTGCTGTGTTAGGGCATGCGGTGATTTATGACACCATGGTTCAGTTTGACCGAATTGGCATTCAGCATTATCACCGGCGACTGTCTGTTGCAGTATACGTTTGTGTTGATCTGAGGATTTTAAATTATTACATCCCTGTGTGTGTGCGCGCAGCCGCACTGTGTTGATATGAGTTGGAAGGGGAGGGATGGTCGGTGGGGAGCACCAAGCGGGCGTGACGTCCTGGATGAGCGTAACCATGTGATGACAGTGCTGAACCCATGCTCACATCGCTCATATTCACTTCAGTTGGGCTTTTTGCTTGAGAAGTTCAAGCGATGTGGTCGTAGTGCTCTCCATGGTTCCCCAAAAACGAATTTTTATGAATGAGGGTCAATGAGGGAATAACATATCTTTTCTGATCCAATTTATATTGTGCCATAGATTTCACGTATGTTGTCTGTGGTTTTTAAAGATGATTTGTCATGCAAAGAAGAGAGAAGATTTAGTGCACAGAAGTTTGATAATGTTAGGTTTAGTGTGGGTCTGCTTTGTGAACTACAGCTCTTAGCCGCTCTAAACGCAAATGATAGACGTCACGAGCCACACTGGGAACTCTGGAGCCGACAGGGCGATCTTTCTTCTCTCCTTCGCTGCCTTTTCTCGCATCGAAACAGGTGAAGACCAGTATAAGTGGGGGTGTGTGGACAGTTTTAGTTCTGCCGATGGGGAGAAGCCGATGGAAAGGGCGGACCAGAACATAATGACTTTCTCTCCATTGAAACCCATTAATTTTTTATGATCTCAAAGGTCCCATGGGGGTCTACAGGAAGGGCTGGGACTTCGCCATTCCTCATTGCCAGACCCAACAGCATTCCAGATGTTGGTCTGGATTTCTAGGCAACACCATAACACCTCTACGGCAAAACGGTGGAACTCGGGATAACAATATTAGAAAGTTCTCCACTCGTGTCTTTGAATCGCAGTTACAGAGCTGATGCCATTCGAACTGTGTTTACCGCACATCGCGTCTGAGGAAATCATGTGATTGCTGCCACTCTGCTGCGAGGAACCGTTTTGAGTTTCGTCAGATATTTCACGCCAACCGACAGAATACCTTCCTCTGTCTGAAGTCTTAATCTGTCAAAGGAAACTCAGCGGTTTTCATTCCGTGTAGCTTGTTCCTTTCGGGCAATAACTTTGATAAGTGAGTTCTCGAGCGGTTGGCGTTACAATCGAAACAAAAGGAATTATTTTGTTTGCAGTGTTGCTGACAGCTCCCAAGTGGGTTTGATGCCCGGAGTGAATTGAATTTGATCGGAAATAAGTCAGCGATGGTTGTGGTTCCTGTTAAAACTGTTGTCACTTGGACTCAGACAAATGCGGTTGTATTATTAATTTGTGTTAACAGCATCTGTATGTGGGTCATATTTGTGGTATTTCTTTTTCCACTCACCATCCACATTCATTATATAAATAAAACATCATTTAATGTAATTCAAGGGTCATTTGGTCCATTTGGTTTTGTTCTAGATATTAAATGTCAAATGAAATTTTCATGCTTTTGCTTTTTTAAGCCCATGTCCCAACACTGAGAAGTTTTCCTCAAATGTATAAATAACGGATACTTTCTAAAATAAAAAAATAAGGGGGAATAAAAGAAACGTATTTTTGACGGAGCACACAAAAGATAAATATCATTCATTTTTCTTTACTTTCATGATTCCAAGTGTATTTTCTGTTGACTGCTTACGTATTAACACATCATTCTGTTTATTTGTTTGTTTGTTTATAAAAATATTCATTAACATTTGCGTGTATATCTTCGTCCTGGGTTCAGCAAAGTTAACACGAACACAGTTACACGCTTTCACCGCATTTGTAATGCAACTGTCATTGCATTCAAAAAGCTGAGTATCCATACTTTCATAATTAGTAGATACTATTCTCTTAGTTATCACTTTCTTTGTACAGAATTCTTATTGATGCTTATTTAAAGCGATAGTTCAAATTTTCTGACATGAAGTTGTATGAGATCCTCACCATCAGTGTTGTTCATCGGCAGTGACTTTCCCCCCACTGCGTTCGGCCCGGTTTGGGTTTTGCAGAAAGTAGTTCCTTCTGGTTGCTGGGTTCACACGAATAATTTTTCTCCAAAATACAACATTAGTTCAAAGGAGTATTAGTAAACTACGACGAAGAGATTCCTAACCCAGACAAAGCTCCTTCAGGTATAAAGTAAAACAGATCACGGCCAAGAATTCCTGATGCAAATGGCTTACTTTGAAGGCATGTTTTTTGTTTGCAGCAAAACGCTTTGTCCGTGTGACCCCAGCAACTAGACGGAACTACTTTCTGCAACACCGAAACTGGGCTGGAACTCGGCTCACGGGACACAGTGGGGGAAAGTCACTGCTGATGAAGAAGAAGAGACAGAAGAGACATTCACAGACTTAAACCAATAAATAAAAAAGTCCTGGTCTGATTAGTGGGGAGACTGCGGCGCTTCAACACTATCCGTCTCCCCTCCCAGACATGGAGGCTCCTGTGACATTGTCAGACCTCCAGCATCTCTTGTATAACTTTGCTCGAGAAAATCATTCTTTAATAACTTTCAGACTGTTTGAGCTCGCCTGCGAGGGGGGTCTTCAGGGAAATCCTCTGATGAGAAACTGGGCCGAAATACGCCGAACATCCACCGAACATCCACCGAACCTGACCTGACCTGGAGTTCTGCACACGTCTGCCCGCCACACCTCGTCATTTTAATCGATTTTGGTGCAACCGAATTTGCAAATACACACACTAAAATTTGCACTTAGAAAACATAACCACGTTATTTTTTTCTGGAAAACGCCTTATCAGGTTTGGGGGTTCCCTAGGGGAAACAAATGGATGTGAGAGACTTGATCCAGTGCAGGTCATCGCTTTGGGTTTGCAGTGGATCACAGTCGAGGCCTGAGAGGAAAGAGAAAAACTATAGACGTGTGAAATAATGGATGTGTATTCACCTGAAATTCCGCTGAACTCAAACTCTGGGATTTTGGATCCATTAGAAGGGAGTTGATGTTTCGCAAATAGAGACACAAGCTCAAACATTGAAGGGTTTCCCCCCTCGGAAACCCGTGGGAGCAACCCCTCCCAAACGGTGTTGTCTTTTATTACTCGGGAATCATTTGAGCTAAATATACAGAATTCTCCCCTCTGTGAAAAAAAGAAGTCCCAACCAGACAATCTTTGTTTGCACCGTGTGAGCCAGCCTCCCTCCATCAGCGTGACTCATCTGTGAAGTTGGAGAAGACGAGGATGCAGTCAGACAATCGCAGGAGTCTCATGCACAGACTTGGATGCCAGTTGTCTATCAAATAAACAGCGAGCCACACAGGATTATTCACAGCTCAAGGCCGAGAAGAGTCTTAGATTTAGTTAAATTTAGTCCAGCTGGGACTTTAGAGCTGATTTTTCATGGATATCGTGTTTAGAGGATAGATGTGGGCATGACAAATGAAAAATACTCTGTGGACTCTCTTTGAAGAAATGGCAAAAAACAAACAAACTTAAAGACAAGAAGCCCAAAACTTCTGATGACTTTTGGAACACAAGAAAGAAAAGAAAATTGTGAGGAATCTAGAAAACTAAAACGTTGTAAATTCCTAGCGTAGCATCTGTTATATTTTTACAAAAAAGTGTGTCCTCGACCTCCATGTCCATGTTTCTGTCTGACAGTGCATTGTCAACTGGGAAATCCCGAATTCCAAGTTTTCCTGAACGCAGCATGACAGCACATGGCTATCAAAGCCGCCTCTCCATGTGACCTCCGTGCAGACGTCATTTATCTTTCGTTCTATTGGGCTTCATCTCTTCCTGCGACCATCAAACTTTCTTCTTCACCTCGTCAGATCTTCCCTCTGGTATGTGAGGCAGCCACGGCGGAGACAAGCGGCTCAAAGCCTGCCCTTCGGGTCTGCATGCCGCTGGGATTCTGCACTCTTCGGCATTCTTTCAGTCTTCTGAAATGTCAGTGTCAATGTCAGACCAGTTTTCTTGCGCTACAATCAAATATTTAAAGGGATAGTTCGGATTTTTTGACATGAAGTTGTATGAGCTCCTCACCATGTGTCATTCATCAGCAGTGATTTTCCCCGCCACGCGTCCCGTGAGCAGAGTTCTGGCCCAGTTTCGTTGTTGCAGAAAGTTGTTCCGTCTAGTTGCTTGGGTCACACGGATAAAGCGCTTTGCTCCAAAAAACAATCTGCTTTCAAAAGAGTAATCCATTTGCATCACGAATTATTGGCCGTGAAAATGTCAGACCTTGCAATCACTTGGCACTATTTTCCCTCCCTTCATATCACTGAGGCCTGTTAACAGCTGCGCACCTTTCCATCAGCTGTCTTCACGGAGTTGCACAACACTGATGGTGAGGATGTCATACAACTTCATGTCAAAAAATCCGAACTATCCCTTTAACATACAATGGATGTTATTACAAAACGATAACAAAATAATGACTGCCAAAGGTCTTCAGTGAATGTGTTTTTTTTCTCCGAGGATATTGTTCCTTTCTCGACCTGAAGAAAACAAAACAGAACTTGCCCATCTCGTGGTTTATCATTACTGACGGTCATCACACACTCTCAGTTGCAAATTTCACGCAATCTGAAGACCCGTCTCTCCCGCATCACAGTGAAACCCGGTGGTTACGACGCGCGCGAGATGACACGTTCACATCAGCACGTCAGCGGAACATTGCCGTGTGACAGAGTGTGGGTAGATAATTGCCCAAGTCAGAAAGCTTAACATATTTACAGCAGCAGCCACCTATTATCAGCTGTCAGCTTGTTTTTTCCATGTATCCAATTACGGGTTGTCATGTTACGGTGAGTAAACAAACAAAATGATCTGCGGGTGTAGTTGATTCGTATCACCTCCTGCCATGGGCGTTCATTTACCTCACCATCACACAGTCCGCCGGCTCGGCCCCAACCTGAAAAATCGCGGTGGTTGTGGTTGAGCAAAGTTGTTTTTGTTGCTCCGATCACACGCGACGCCAACCCTCACCGTGATTTCAACGCCAGATTTAGAGATTCAGAGTGCGCAGAAAGAATACATGCAGAATCTATTTAGGTTACTAATTGCCAGTGTGGGAAATATTCTGTGACAATGGGTGGGGGTTGGGGGGTGGGGTGTTGTCGTGGAAAGCAGTACAATACATCATCCACTCTTTAAACGGAACGAGAACAAACAACGCTTTGTTTTGTTTGATTTATTTATTTTTTGCGGCGGGGATTGTTTGTCCTCTGCGGCTGCTCTTTCCGAGCCAGATCATTTGGCTCGGCCCGGCGAGAAGGGCTCTCTTCCGGCTCCCGAATTGCTCTTTATTTAGTACCGATGCTGGCTGTGATTCAGCCAAATGCAGCAATGAACCTTGATTGGTACGTGCACAAGTCTATCAATTACACAAAACTATCATTTATCACAACATACTTGCTCAATGATGCTTTAAGGCAGAGGTGGGCAAACTAAGGCCCGGGGGCCACATGCGGCCCGATGAACTATTTAATCCGGCCCGCAGAGCCTTCATTATAATTTCTCCAAAAGCCAAATTAAGTAGGTTGTCAGCTTGAAAAAGTGTCAGACCCCCCCTTCACCTAGCATGCTAACATGTCCTCTCAAGAAGGTGGAGACATCATTTGGAGCTTCATCATCCATCTCGAGTTGGACCAATTTACAGGCTTTTCAAAATCATTTTTCATCACGCAGGATTTTTAGTCAACCTCCAATCGTCATTTGGGGGTCAGTTTCCTGCACCACCAGGCCGGCCCGTTCATCAAGATCTAAAACCCAATGTGGCCCTTCAGACAAAATAATTGCCCACCCCTGCTTTAAGGTGTGGGATATTTAACTACTATGGCATCAAACAACTCCTATCTACGGTACGTGAAGGCTTGAGGAAATCATGGCGTCCGAAGCGATGACTGCAGTCACACTCCCTCTGTGTTTATTTAAATCCGAGCCAGCGTGTTCTCTGTTGGTGAGGGGCTTAGTGAGCAGCATCCAGCTGACCCCCCGGAGAAGACCCTCATGTACCGGCTGGCCAAACTGGCAGTGGCCCTGACTCTCCGAAAGGATACATTTTCAAAGTAGTAAAACAACCAAAAAAACACCAATAGTGCTGATTCTTAAACTTAATTGTTGAATAGCAATAATTTTATGTGACTTGATTAATTAAGACATTTAAATATGATGTGTATGACGGTATGGTGCAGATTCTTAAATGTGATTGATAAGATGTTACGTTATAATGAAAAACATTTATTTTAGTAAAGAAGTGACATTATTTTACTGCAAATTGTACTATCAAGTGTAAAAAAAGCCAGCACTCCCCTCTGCA
The DNA here is from genome assembly GCA_903171835.1 of Mullus surmuletus. Taxonomy (NCBI): domain Eukaryota; kingdom Metazoa; phylum Chordata; class Actinopteri; order Syngnathiformes; family Mullidae; genus Mullus; species Mullus surmuletus. Next base: position 319,757 of record CAESWR010000855.1, read on the forward strand.
CCTCAGGCCTTCGCGCATCCCAATGCCTAAACGCAGGCTAGCATGTGGCAGCTACCCAAGTAGAAGTTGAAGGTTAGTAATTAAAAAGTAGCAGACATTAAAGACATTGGTTTGGCGTGGCGAGCTCACCAGTTGCTAAAGCTAGAGCTCACATGTAGTGTTTTTATCCGACTGACCCTGAAGTACACACAAACTCGTCTGCAATTTGCAGCACATAGCGACACGTAATATTTGACCATTTTAGTCTTCATTTTGCTTTATTTGTTAACGTTTTAGACTCCTATTACTGAAACCTTGGGAACCTTGGACTGACTGTCCCCTTGTCCTCCATGGTTTATAAAGGATTGTGGTCTGCAGCCTTGGGAGGACACGTGGAAGACCAGGCAGAGACGGGAGGCAGACGGCCCACCGCCACAGCCTTGAGGCTGGAGTTTCTAATTTTCATTTTTAAAACCTAGGTGGCCTTGTCGGGCTTGGACTTAATCTTAAATGATTTTAGTGAGACTTTTAGAATTGACCCAACTTCACCACGTGAGGCAAAAGAGGAACGTAAAGGGTAAAAATGTGCATATATTCCTTTTATATGTGCTCTCTGTTATTAAGGTAAGAGAAAAGAGAGTTCTCAGTGCTCCGTGTTATTACTGTAATCCTTTTTCAAAAACTGCGACATTTCTCAGTTTCATAATTATTATTGGATAATTCAATTATTATGTTGTGGGGGGTTTTTAAAGAAGAAAGAAAAACAGAGGGGGGAAAAACTCACCCAGCTGTGCAGCCAACATAAATCACAGCACATGATAAGGTTTCTGTCATGTGTTGATAAAGGAGTTTTTAAATATGCAGCCAAGCAGCAGAGAATATCAAACGTATGAATTAATTAACACGGATCTCGGCTGTTTGCGGCACTTTTGTTTGATAACACTACCTGGCACGTCTGTTTAAACATAAATTATTCAAAAATTGAGAATTTTTTTGTGCTTTTGAGTACGAAAGCACTTCGTACAGCTGGTCGACACTGTCATAATAATGCACCTTGGTTCACGTCAGGGCTGATTTCTGTGTTCATGAACTTTTATTTAGCAAAGCGACGGCCGTCTTCAATGCTTTGTTGGCCTCCTCTCGCAGCGGCGAAGGGGGAAGGTGGAAGGTGGAAGGTGAATGCGAGCTGCTGCACCGGGCCATCGATCACTCTGCCCTTTGACGCAGCCTCCGCTTGCTGGCGGCGGAAGTGTTGTGCTGCCCCGTGGGCGGCGGCTTCAGGCAAAGAGGTGGAGAGCATCTCAACGGCGAGGAGCCCCATTTGGCTCCCTTTCTCCCGCGGTTGCTCCGGGGGGCTGATCTGCCTGCGACACGACCACCGGACACCTTTAACTGAGCCTCCGGCGGGGTTCTTTCCCCCCGGTGGGATTTGCTCCCTGGCTTAGGTGGGCCCCGCTGGGGGGGTGGCGTCGATGAGCCGGGGGGTCCCATCTGTCAAAGACCACGGTGCTAATACGGGAACGAGCGTCATTGATTACCGGAATAATTCACAACACTATGCATCATTGATTGAGGGCCTGTGGATGTCTTTGTTCATCGCCAGGGCCTTTTTCATTCAGATGCAGAGATTTATAAAAAAAACAATCGCCACCAGCGTCCATGGCCACCGAAGATAGCTCTGGAAACGCCTATCATGATTGTGCAGCTCTTGGAAAGGGTGGTGACGTTCCGGAGCTGCGTGGATGTTCCAGGGTATCGAGGTGCAGCCACGTTTAGACGTCTGACATCTTTGGGGGGCTTCCACGGCAAACGCAAAGCTGCTCTTTCCTCATTGTAGTGAAGCACAAGCATATTGGATGATGATGACATGAGGCTTCTTTTCCCTGAAGGAAACGCACAGAATTACATCTTGTACCTGCTTTTTGATGCCTGAATCAAGCGAGTGAACACATCATGTTCTCGCTTTAAAATGCAAATAAACGTTTGTTTGCCTCGACTGTGAATCAATGCGCAGATTTCGCAACGTCATTCCGTTCCCAGATCTCAATGTCTGATGTTTACATGGTTCCATAGTAACAGATGTTTGTTTTTTGATGGAAAACACCTTTTGTTTTTCCGTATTTGTATAAACAGGGCAAAGAAAGCACTATCTTAAGTCTCTCCCTGCAAGAGCACAAATGCTTCCAGGCTTTATACTGATTTCTTTGATCTCTTAATCCTTTTTAATCAGGTTTTTGACTGATTTGATTTTTATTTTTCCTTTTGATCAGGTTTTTAAATGACCTGTCTCTATCCTCTTCTTCTTATCATATTTAGTCCTTCCAATACTTTTTAATCAAATGTTCAAGGTTTTTTTTTTTGTATTCCTCTGCTTTTAGATAATTATTACCTCTTCAAGAGCATTTGACTTATTCATTCGTCTTATACTTTTTACCTTTTCTCACTCTTTCAGTCCCTCGGGTTTTAATTCAGCTCTGGTGTTTCCCAAAGAGGGTTTTTCCTCACCTGGGTCTCGGTGCCAAGCCATGCCTAAATGTGTGTGTGTGTGTGTGTGTGTGTGTGTGTGTGTGAGAGAGAGAGAGTATATTTATGTGGGAAGGGGAGGGTTGGGTTTTTATTTTGTATGAAAAGTGCCATATAGATAAAGTTGATTTGATTTGCGATCAAACTCACGTTGTGACCGCCTCCATCTGATCCATTAAACCTTTGTCTGAGCCCGGCTTGTTTTTTCGCACGCCGCCGGTCGTGGCTCCGTCCGCGGCAGCCGCGGGGAAACAGCCAGGAGTGACAGCCTGGAGGCTTCAGACCTTGAAGAGAACCCAAAATGGCAAGCTGTAGTTAGCTGTCAAAATATATTCCTTCTGCGGGAAGCCCCTCTGAGACAGAGAGAGAAAAATCCATTAATTCGGTTTTGACAATGGGGATATTACATAACTGCATCTTCTCATGAGGCAAAAAGACCTTCTGTCATTAAACGCAGCAAATGTTGCTCAGCAGTTTGTTACCCAGCCAAGAACTCTGCTCTTTAAAGCGATTGCAGATTGAGGCTCGAGATATTATCTGCCTGAATTACTATTTTTGAGCATCCTTTCGCCCCCCTTTCAGACTGCCTCTCTCCCTCTCAGCCTCCTCTCTTCATGTGTGCTCACTCTGCCTCTGTCTTATTTTAAGTTGCTCTCCGCCTCACCCAGCGCCGGCTCCCGTCGCCATAGGTGGTCCAATCATGTCATTCATAATAAATGAGCGCACTTCCCCCATGACCTGCGTGGTTTCCACTCTATTTATATCGCAGTCATTCACACACACACACATAGACACACACACAGTGCAAACCGTGAGGACAAAGTGGTCCAATTGTCAGTGGGTCTGAGTGGGCCCCAATTTGTATTCATTTTTTTATAAAGTCAAAACACGAGGGGCACTCAAACCCCCGAACCACAACCGCTGTCTCTCTGTGTCTTTGATTTGCTGTGAGAGAACCGGAGGGACAAAGATGGACACTGCACCGAATTGCTCTTTGGACATCAAAGACGATGCTTTTTCAAAAAATGTCGTAATTTTGATTTCTCCATCAGCATTATAACATCATTACTGTTTTTCTCCTTTGGCTATCGATAAAAGGGCCATGGAGACCAAATTACCGAAGAAACCATTTGTTCTTCTTCTGTCCTCTGTTTTTTCTCCTCTGTCCATGATATTGAAAAACAAAACCAAACAAAACCAAACAACAAATACGTTTGGCTAAAGTCTGCAAATGTAGTTTGTGAGTTAATTGATTTATTGTTCCGCGGAGTTTTATTATAAGCTTCTACTTAAGCCACTCTATTCGTCTACGAGATGAAGAGAAATCAAAACAAAGTAACACGGACATCAAAAAAATCATGGAAGCATTTTGAAGATTGTTTCCTTTGTTTCAAGCGTCTGCATGAGATTATTTATGAATCATTAAAGCTGGTTTTCAAAAAGGCCGGGGAATATCCTTAAAATGAACCTCATCAGCATTCAAACAAGGATTTTGAAAGGTAATGTTTGAGGGTTTTTCTTTTAATGGAAAATATGCAGAATAAAAACATTGTTTGCAAATGCTGATACACATTTTCTGACTTAAAAAAAAAAAAGAAAAAATATGACTTAGTAACGCATCATTCATCTGACATCACATCTCACAGTCGCCAGCTACAGTAGGTCTCCAATACTCTTGTTTTTCTTGCTGCTAAAGTTCTGTGGAGTTTTTGCGCCGCCTTGCATACAAAGACCCCGTAAGATCCACAAACAATAACAAGTCATTCAAATGTCAAGCTAGAAAACTCACTATGCATTTCCTGACAACATCATATTTTATCTACTCAAGCCTAAATCACAAAAAATAAGTTATTTGTTTCGGAGAATGGATGGACGGACGGATGAATGGACGGACGGGTGGATCTTTCTTCTCAAGTATCTTTGCATCGACTGATCCCAAAAATGTGAATATTTATTATATTGTCAATTTGTTTTTTGGTGTCACTTTATCTTCTATATTTATATTTATATTCATGTTTTTTTTAAATTTAAACAGATTTTCACAATTCTTTGAAGAATATTTATCTTTACCATAAAGTTTTCTGGGCTTACCAACGTAATTTCATTGTATTGCTGTCAACAGTTGTGCAATTACAATAAAACATCTTATTATGTCTTGAAGGATGGATGGCTGGACGGATGGACGGACGGATGGATGATTAGTCTGGGAACTCGACCACTTTGGAGTCAGATCTCAACCTCAAGCCATGAGGTCATGACCCCAAACACACTATTTTGCATTCGGGTAGATATTGTCTTCTCGTGGGCCAACCGTTGAGCTCAGAAGTATCTGATTACACCTACGGGGGACGGGGGACATTTATAATTCATCACAAAAAGGGTTTGTTGTGTTTAATCTTGTTTTTGTTTTGTAGCTCAACTGCTTAACTGCACTTAAAGGAGCATTTAGAGGACACAACGCCTCAAAGTATGACTTGTTGTTTGTGTATGTATGGCCGTATCTTGGCCTTAAGCTCCAGCCTCTCATGTGCAGTATTAATTTAAAAAAAACAAAACAAGGCTGTGGTTTGGGTGAGGGAGTGGACGCGGCTCCCCGGAGGGATCCGTCCCTGGGTTCAGTCAGCGGAGCGCCGATGAACCCCCGCCAGCGGGTGAAGCAGCCGCCGCACCAACAGTGGAGGTCGGGGATGTCTCTAATGAACACTTGCAAATGCATGTTGGGGACTTTTACAAGCTGCAAAGTCGGGTGGAGGGAGTGTGAGAGCAGCATTAGAGGCAGGAAGTCTTTGCAGATGGAGGAGACCGCTGATGTGGCCGCAGATTGTAGACGCACCTATAAAGTTTAAGCTCTATAAAAACGCAGCAGGTGAGTTCACCTGTCTTCAACCAAAATGGAACAAGGAAGACGAGGATGGGTGAGAACGAGAGGAGGAATACAAAGAGAAGGAGAGAGGAAGAGGTGGAGGTAGAGGCTGAGTTGAATGCACGAAAGAATAAAATGACATGTCCTCGTGGAGAGTTGATTTGGGTGTATAGAGAGAAATAAATGATATTTTCATCAGTCTGCAGCATTGGTTTTGTGTTTTATTCGGTGAATTTCCTGTCTTCTATATTTGCACTCTCTCTGTGTACTTCACTTACAGTACTCTAATCACTGAGAAATACAATTGCTTAAAGTGTTTCAGATTAAGCACATCAGTGTGTAACTGGTTGAGACAGAATTAAGTCATATGAAACGTGTGTGTTTTCATATGGTAACAAAATATTAATTTTGTAGTAGTGTGTAGTGTTTGTTTTGCAAAGTATCTGAAGCGTTCTGCTAATTGTCTTTATGGTTGTGCTAAGTGTGTATAGTGTTTTGAAACTTCAAAAAAAAAAAAAGAAAAGAAAACACCAAATGTCCCCGTTCTGATTTTACTGTAAATGAAGCGGCCTCGTGATATTCGTCGTTTAGATTTTTTCAGTTATTTCACTTGTCTGTCAGTCTGTCACATCTCGGATTCCATTAAGAGCGTTTACTGTAAGAACGCCTCTACTTACACATGCCGATCCACTCACCATAAAGACATTGTCATGTTTCTCACACGCTCACACTAATGCATTAACCGTGTACTTTGTATTTGAAGGTTATTCCTGCATATTCAATTCGAAAAATAGAAGCCAGATAGAAGCGGTTCTGGGTGGACTCTTTACATGTTTGTGCTGCGTGTGTGTGTGTGTGTGTGTGTGCGTGTGTGTTGCAGAGAAAATGGGGAGTGTTGACTTTACACATTTTGCACTTCAAATGATTTCGGCTGAAAACACAATGGGAACCAACTACTGACTTTGAACACTTTTGCGACGCGCAACCTTATTTTTTCAAGGTTATGTGACTTTTGTTGTGTTTGGAAAAAAATATGCCACTCAAAAAAAGTCTTGAGCTGTGAAGTCTTTGCTACAAGACACCCATTTTCCACAAGCAATGTTCGTATATGTATATGGTTTAACTAGGCCAGTATATGAACAAGTAAACACGATGGTCTTTAGATTAATTCAAATACACATGTGAAAATACTCTTGTGCATTACGATCACTTCCAAAAACAGATGCAGATATACAGTTTGTTTGTCCTTGCAGAGGAAACCAACGTAATGAGACCTTACAGGCTATAATGTGGAATTATCCTCAAATCAGCTGCTGCCATATCAGATGAAATTAGCCCTCTCTGTGCTGCATGCACCTCCATTTGTTTCGATTCTCTGTCAAACAAGGCTGAAAGGGTTCCTCCATGCTCCTTCATTAGGCAACTGTGTACGCACGCACGCACACACACTTTTTACTGCTGCAGGGAGCTTGATTACAGCCATTACCGATGTGACAGCGGTGCCAGAGTTAATGATATCTGTGTTATATACGTAGCGAGAGCTTTGTGGTGAGTTATTAATACTAAGATGGTGCGTCTTTTATGGCCGTATCAATAAAGGCTGTCAATACGGCTGCTTCACACCAAAGGCTCATCCTCCGCAATACAAATTGACCCTGCCGGTGGTGTGTGTGTGTGTTTGTGTGTATACGTGTGTGAGGCTTCAAAGGCACGTGGACGTGCACCTCGCAACGTGTGCTCACTTGTTTTACAGCAGAATAAATGCATGTACGGTTAGACCTGTTGGTTTGAGCGTGAGCCTGCATGTCCATAATAGGTGTCAGATGGATTAAAGTGGGACGTCACAGTAATATCGTCTTTTTTTGTTGTCAGTTTAAGAAATGTTGTTCAACTTGATCATGAAACCTTGCAAAATCTCTGCCGAGGTTGTGGGGAAACTCAATTCAGCTCAAATTGCAACCCATGAACTGAACGTAACAGAAGCCGGAAGCCAATCTTGACAACACTTTTACATGATCTCTGATATCCACTGAAAAAGCAACATCTAAAAGAGGTGGGTGATATTATGTTGGGTGCCAGACGTCTGGCCTGACCCAAACCTAGACTATATGGACGACTGCAACGACTTAAAATACAAAATATTGAGACAGGCCACAATCTGACCTCCAGATAATCTGATGTCCACTTTAGAAATCTCCAAAAATGTCTCATTCGGGCCCATGTGAGCATGTGTTGGATCTTGGGAAAAGGCTCTAAAGGTACAGAGAGACTTCTCTTTGATGTTGTCTGGACCCCTTTTTGCTCAGTGGAAATGGGTTGAATATCTAAACATCTTATGCCGCGTTTCCACTAACGGCTTCGGCTCGACTCGACTCTTGGTGCTTTTGGTAGCCGGTATTTTTCTGGGGAGCGTTTCCACTGCAGAAATAGTGGCCCCTGGATGACACGCGAAACTCCCGTGACGTCATTTCAGCGGTTCGGCCCAATCCGGCCTTTGTGGTCCTTGGCTGAGCGGTAGTCGCTCTTAAGTTTTTTTAACTTTTCACAGCACTGCACGGAGGTCCGATTGCATCCACGAATGCATTTTCTCAGAAAGCTGCTGGAACACTCGCTTCTTATGAGTGGAGCCGTCCAGCTCTTTCTGTATAGTTTGTACCTCCTCAAAGAACACGGCGTGCCCCTTTTCATTACCATCACAACAAAGGACAAGAAGACCAACGAAGAATTGCGCTGCTCTGTTTGGCTTGTTATGCTACTATTGATGACACGCCGACGCTGTGACGATGCTCTGAACCAATTAGTGTTGGCGATGTGTCTGCGTCACCTTTTAGTACCCGACAGTACCGGGCTGCTCTTTTTGGAACCCTGAAAAAAAAGCTGCAGGTACTTTTTCTCAGTGGAAACACACACAAATGCGAGTCGAGTAGAATCGAGTAATAATCGTAGCAACAGTAGGAACCTTTTGCGATGTTCAGAGAAGACATTTCTGGCTTCTCACCAAATATGTTACATTGACATCTTTTAGGCCCTTATGACACTATTACACTTGGTCGGTCCAGAAAAAGCCACATTACAAAACGCTTAGACAAATTTGCAGAGCGAATGATCATTTCTGTGCAGTTATAGCAGAGAGGGAGTTTCAGAACGGAGGGTAGAATAAAGTAAGCCAGAAAATTTCAGTTCAAAGCAGTCAGGGGAACACCAGAAAGAGGTTCACACTCACACTTCACAGGTTTAAATACTTCAAGGAATCTGGCCCTTTGGAGACAGGCGAGTAGGTTTGTATTCTCTTGTCGACCTGATCTGAGAGCGGGAGCTGGACGGCCACAGGATGGCTGGAGCTGACCAGCGTGTGGATCTTGCCAAATGGCAAGCTGGGTAAAGAAAACATCCAATGAAAATGACAGATAAGCGATCACTTAACTGGGGCCATGATTACTGACCAGGCAACCGGACAGTCTGGCAAAGGCCGGAGTGTCGATAAAAGGCCATTGATGGTACTTTAAGATAGTGTTGGAGCAGAGACCACATAAGACGAGACCGAGACGTGTGAAGGGTGAGACAAATACAAGACCAAGACTGTATAGGCCTGCCAAGATAACACATTTTGGTGGACGATATATTGTCCTACAATTTATTGCTGATAGACAATATTATTGTCGACATATTTTGAGATAGTTTTTTAACTAATGTAATGATAATATAGCATAATAATCAAGTACACCCTTTAAAAGGGCAATAAACTATCATTTCTCAAGTATTAACGTAATTGGAATTCACAAGGCTCACTGTGTGTGTGTGTGTGTGTGTGTATGCTAGCAGCCCCGCCTCCCAGAGATAGTGGATGACTGACAGTAAGGTTCACTCCATTCATTCCTATGGAACCAAGGCACCCAGGTGCTGATACTGATGCACAGAACGAACCCTCTTAACATCCAGCTTGTTTGGTAGCGTGAGACGAGGAAAACAAACATGCATGCACATGGCGATATATTGAGGCCGGCAAAATCATCGGGTTTGTTGGCATTTATTGCGCAATTAATTAATTGATTGATTATTGTGTAGGCCTATATACACACATTATTATTTTTTTATCAAAGAATAGAAAGAGAGCTTTCTTTTTAGATTTAAACAATTTTTCATTGAAGCATTACAACGCATGAGTCCATGTAGCTTGGTGCATAGGCAGCTATTTCCACGCATTTCAGGTTTTTTAGGCTTCTTTTGTATATCTACCTGAAATCAGATAAAGACATTTAATAAGAAGGCAGAGGCTGCAACTTGGGGGAAATAATCAATCTACTGATGATTGGAAGTTAGTTCAGCAATGGTGGTGTCCACAGTTCTGGAAACTAAATCCTGACTCCACTCAGTCCCAGACCAAGACCAGTAAGAATACCTTTGAGACCAAGACAAGAACAAGACCTTCAAAAAGTGGTCTCAAAATCGGTCTTGTGACATTAACAGCCAGAGTCTCTATATACGAAATATACTTTTGAGGCGAGCTAATGTATGGAAGAGGGCAGGTATAAAAGATGAAAGAGGAGCAGGGACCTCATTGGGTAATGTTCATAAGTAGTTAGAAGGAGAGGAAATGCAAATATCAATGATAATTTGATTCACTTACAGGAAGAAAAAGAAAGACAAATGGAGAAACAACTTTGGAACCACTGTGGTGGCTAACAGGGATTAGACGAACTAAACCGCCGAACCACGAGGGATTCGTTCCTGACTAAGCAGTAATCCGAACCCACAAGCCCACCTCTCTGTCAGCAGCGGCACTCCATCCAACACGAGTCCTCGTATGCTCTCTGCCGCTGCTGCTTCCTCACCAAATTATGCTGTCACTTGTCGAGAATAACGGTTTGTTGAAGTCTGCAGAAAGAGGGAGCTATAATCTGTGTTAACATGACAGATGTGCGCGCTTGCAAATTCAGATTGAGAGTGGTCCGACCGCCGAAACCATCGTTTTTTTCGGGTCACTGGTGCGCAGGGAGCTGGACACCCCTGACCATTTTGGCGCTAAACGTTTTGAACTCAACCAACTTTTTCCCCCCAGAAAAATAAAGTAAAGCATTCCAAATCTGCCAGTTTGCGATACGCCCGTGCCAACTTGGTCTCACTAGAAGCTTTGCAAACACCGACCTCACTTTTGCAGTCCGAAGCCACCGACACCCGAGTGTGATTCTTTTTTTCTCCCACCTCCTCATTACAGCTCTACGCTTTGCTCGTATACACCACTCCATCAAAAACAGATACAATTCTTAAATATTTCATTGCTCCACGATGAGCGCATATATGTTCTCTGGTATGTCCTTTGACAACCAGTAAATGAAGGTTGGGAGGGTAGATGTAAACCCATCAGATCCACACAGCTGCTGAGAGAAGACGGGGTCTGATCGCTTGCTTTAAGGTCACTTACTCACAGTAACTTATTGTCAACATGCTTCTAAATATCTGTAAAGCCAGCTGCTGTTTGTGACCAACAGCTGCTTTTTTTTCTTTCTTTTAGTATTTTCTTGGATTATGATGCATGAGTGCTTTGTCTTAATGTTTTTGTTCTTCTGAAATTGAATGTTTTTCTTGTCGGCTGCATCAGTCATACTCGATCCAGCTAAAAAGGAGAGCAATGTGTGTTTGGTTTTCATAGAGACGGACAACGTCTTTCTAAACAACTGGTCATGTTTTACTAAGAATAGCAAAGACTATGTTTACATGCAGTCAATAAGCCTTTTCTAACTGGAATATTAGCAATAACCTGGGTGCGCACGGCCATGTCAACACCAATAACACATTTAAATAACTGGAATATGCTCAACTTCCGTTTTTTAAGAACCCAAATATTATCCCTGAGTTCCTCCTTTTCTCAGCCTAATATTTGATCATGTAATCGTCGATCAGGATCTCCCCATCAAAAGGAACATAATTTGTGTTCTGCCCATGTTGGCAAGGAATCTTGGTCTTTGGAGTCCAGGAACTCCTTGTAAACATGGCCAAAGGTGAGAGCGACACCACGCCACACTTTTGGAGTGAGGAGGAAACCAATCACTTCATCAGTGTGATGAAAGACACAAACATCCTGGCATTTGGAGATGCTAGAAAGTAGCCGGATAGACAGATCCACAAAAAGGGGAGCGCAAAGTTACGCCAAGCAGGGTTTGGACCAGACGTTTTCTGTGCGTCACTGCTTTGATCGGGATATCACCATTGATTACAATCACCATGGAGACAGGAACAACCCTGTTTGCTCAGCATGGAAACGGATTATTACCAATGATTCAGTAACCATTATATGTACCTTAACCCCAATATTGAGTGCATGTAAACGTAACCTATGAAAAACCCACTGAAAAATAAACCTCGCTCTGTTCTTCCACTCAGAGAATCTGGGTTTCTGACTGAATTCGTGAGTTATATCGCTAATTAAGAGCTCAGCTGCTGCACATTAAAAATTTAACACACCTGCAAATGTCACTCCAGTCTGATTAGATGCTCTTCTCTGTGTTATTAAAATTGTATGAAAGTTACACATATTTACATCTCCAGCAGGAAAGATAATCAGTCCATTGGTCCAACTGATGGTCCGAATTAGACATTTTTTGTTTCTCTTATGCAGTCCCTGGCTTTACATGCTTCTACGTCCTTCAAGTATGTATTTGTGCATACTTTCATATCCATTTGTTCACATTTCCCCCCCATGCAGCTCACACAGATATAAATAACTCTGCTAATTAATAACCGTGAAAACCTTCCGTATTTCAGATGGGATTTCCACAAGGCTCATTCAATTTTCACTTCCCAGTGCAGAGGGAGCAGCAGAGGAGAATAGGTCCAGGACGGGCGCGGGCAACGTGGGACACCAAAAGGACCGCGGAGGAGACCAGGCAAAAGTCAAACGAGAGGAGGGGGGAGGAAAGAGGGCAGCTGCGGTATGTGAGGGAAAGAAAGAAGGTAAAGGATGGCTGACAAGAGGAAAAGCATGAAAAGAGCGCGAAGAAAACGCGAGAGATGGATGAGATATTTCACTGTAATCCTCTGGTGTTGCTGAGACGGGAGAACACACTAGGCGGGGGATAGGAGACGAAAATGAAAAGAAAAGAAAAAAACTAGTAAGATTAGAGGCACACATTAAGAGGGGGGTGATAAAATGTTAAAAAAAAATGTCATCATTAGTAGTCAATTGTCATTTCACTTCGAGTGAGTTTTTTTTTTCATGAATCCAACCATTTCTTTGCAGTGTTTTACAAATGTGCAATTAATGGCTGCATGGACTTTATCAAATAACAGCAAAAAGCCATATTGAATCATCCACTGACTGGAAATCTAGACGCATTTGAAACAAAGGATGCGGTTAAATTTATGTGGAAATGATAAATGAGGTTAAAAGTAGACTCATTTTCCCATACATTTCAAGACAATTGCAACTATTTTACAGCGTTCCATTAAATGGTCTAATGCGCCTTCACACCCGCCTCGTTTTTCAGAGCAGAAAGCTTTTGAAGTTCTATGGATCTACATTAAGAGCCCGCCACGCTTATAAAGAGTGCAGCTCAACCTCTACTCTCTGGTTAGGCTCGTGGATGAAGATAAGAGGAGGAGGAAGCGGCGAGCAGCCAGTCAGTCAGCAGAGCTACTCACCCTGAGAAGAGGAGGACTTCCATTATTCCAAATGTATTATCATTATTGCTATTATTATTACTATCATTTTTATTATTATTATTACTATTGCATTTGTGAAAAGATCAGTGCAGCACTCTATCTTCTACTTCTATTCTACCCTGCAATTTTCTGTTGTGTGTATTAGAGTGCTTCTCCATGCCGAGCTCTGTATCTTAACCCTTAACATGGCAGCAATATCCCAAAGCTTTCAGAGCTCTTCACCGCAGAGAACAGACAGACCTGGGTGAAGATTGTTTCAGTAGCCTTACACAAACAAGCTCACAATCTTTAAATGAAACCACCACCAATGCATATGGTGTTGCATTCATGTTCACCAAATTTGTACCAAAACACTGATTTGGAATAAGACGAGGGGGAGGAGTGTGACACTAGTGAGAAGACTGTTACAGCGTACAAAATCAAAGTGTCATCACGATGGTCACAGTGGTCCATCCATCCTTGGACAGGGTATATACAGGAATCTTTCAATTACCTTTTTCAGACTTTTTCAAGGCCTCGATTTTTTTAATACCTCACCGCCACTTCACGCAATAAACATTTCATCCATCCATCAGTGACACCTTTAACTTGACAGTTTTAGTTTAGCGTAAAGATTATAGACCGCTATCATATGACAGAATCCCAATAATTCTGAATTTCCGCCCATGTACGTTCTGGAGCTCTCAGAGACAATTTATGAATGCATCCATAATAGTCCAGTTTTTTATGTCTTTGGTTTTTAATAAATGAATAAACTCACACATGTTTACAGTGTTTTCTTGGACTCAAACTCTTTTGACAGGTAATTTGGAAACAATGTAAGACCTCTTAGAGTGGTGATAATTTCCCCAAAATTGATTCATCAACTTTTAATACCTTCCAAGACCCTGTTAATACTCTGTCAGACCACCAATGTCAACATGAAGTTCATACAAGTAGTTTATACTCCTATATTCCTATCTACAGAGCTATGTATTAAGTACTTGTACATGAGTAACATTTTTGTGGACAAAGTAGACCTTCTATCTGGGAATCACAATGCGAGAGTCAGAAAGTAGCAAAGATGCAGATTCAGTGGCTGACCCAGTGAGTGAAACTGCAAATGCAAAAAGCTCTGGGAAAGTTTCCTGGGCTCAGCCGCTGAAATGGGACGAGGAGCTCAAACTCTGCCGTTTCCTCGAGCTGAAGAAGCCGATGTGGTTCGGGCACCTGATCAAGATGCTCCTGGGCGCTTCCCCCGAGGAAGCGTTCCGGGCACGCACACCTCCGAGCGGATCCGAGGGCAAACCCAGAACACGATGGAGGGATTATATCCCTTATCTAGGCTGGGAACGCCCCGAGATCCCTCAAGAGGAGCTGCAGGGCTTGCTGAGGGAGTGGGGCGTCTGGGTTAGCGCGCTCACTCTGCTGCCGCTGTCGATCCGCTCTCAGATAAACGCTAGCGAAGGCAACGGAAGGGAAAGATGTTACCTTACGATTGACTGTCAACATGTCAGTCTGTTTGACACTCTAATCTGGTGATTTATTGAGGCACATTAATGCAGAAATCTGAATTTATAGTGAAATTACAGTGGAAAGGATCTGAGCAAATATAGCACAACACGTCCCTTACTACAGCAATGGCCAAGATTATGTGGGTTTATTCCGACCACACAAACACTGATATTTTGAAAGAGGATAAAACTGAAGCTTTTATCTTTCTGGTTTTTTTCTTTGTGTGTTCTCTTCATTAGTTTTCAATCAGATTATTCCTGACAACTATTCCCTGTTGATTATGCAGACTCACATTAGTGAACTGGTAGCACATTAAAATACGAAAACACTCCAACATCCAAAATTGAGGTCAAATGTTGTTTCGAATTTTATTGCCCTAATTTCTGAGGGAAGCGATAATCTTAATAATCTTTAATACAATTAAAAAAAATAAAGTAAAAATCTATCATTCAAAGGCAGCTGAAATGTCCCACTTTGTACCATACACGCTGCTATATTTGGCTGATGTAAAGTTTGTTAGGATACACACCAGTCAAATGCCAGTAATACCATAACAAGTATCGTTTGAGTTTTTGATTTGAATCATTTGATTCAAAATACTGCTAAAGAATGTTGGTTTCCATACGAGACATGTTTATTCCATACACTTGCGCAAATTTGCTGGTTTACATCCAGACACTCCAGAGCATTAGCATTTACAATTTGCATCGCATAACGACAGTCCCAGCTGAAAACAAAATTAAAAATAAATAAATAAATAAAATAAAATCTGCTGAAGTCTATATTGCGGTATCACGATCCCATGGCAAAGTACGGAAAAAAACACAAGAAAAAAACAAACATCTTTTGTCATTGGCATCAGCCTGCTTTGTCACTTTGAACGAGAGCCTGTTAGTTTACTGTGCCACACTACAGATTGCTCCGCAACTGCTGGAACATCAGCCCGAGGGTAAGCAGACCTCAGTCATTTTAATGTGCTACATCTGTGGAATGCAGATGACATCAAAGTGCCCGTTTTATTGCATAATGGCCACATTCAGATGTACAATGCAATTCTTACGTATGATCACAATGGTCGCCGCGGAATGTGTGGCAATCTGCATCGCTGCATATTCTATCTGCTTTATTTTTCTTTCTCTCAAAGATAATTCTGTCAGTATGAATAATGCCAGAGGCTGATTTTTCTTTTTCTCTGCAGCCTCAAGATTTCAAAATATTCCATATTTTCGCCAACCACCTCTTCTGTAATGAGACAGATACATTTTTAC
The DNA here is from genome assembly GCA_903171835.1 of Mullus surmuletus. Lineage (NCBI taxonomy): Eukaryota > Metazoa > Chordata > Actinopteri > Syngnathiformes > Mullidae > Mullus > Mullus surmuletus. The sequence continues at coordinate 335,543 of CAESWR010000855.1, forward strand.
TTTATTCTCCAGCTGCCTTAAACTTTCAGCATTCTCCATTAACCTCCTCCCCACGTTTCCTGGCTCATCTTTCATTCATCCTCCATTACTTCTTCCACACCTCCCACCGGTTTGTAACTCCTTTCTTTGATCTTGGCAATGTCATTTCTGCCTCTATTTGGCCACAACGGCATGTCTTCATCAATGATTAAGTTTTATCTGCAGTTGGTGAATGTACGGGTTCCTGCTGGCGCTGTTTCTTAATCATGGCTTCAGCATATGACACCATGATATATGTGTGCAAAAATTACCCCCAAGAGCAACAATGCATTGTATATTATTGGATATTTTTTGATTATTTAAAACATTAGAAAACCAATCGCACCAGACAAATTAATCTACTGACTTAACTTCCTGTTACAGCAAATAAGCCTTCAGTATGACTAATGGAAACCAGCAGTTACACAGTGGTATAAGAACAGTCAAATCATGGGGATTAAAGCAAGTGAAGCCGGGACTTCCTCGCTCCCTGTGTTGCTCTTGCATCAATGAGGTTTGATTATTCGTGCTGTATACACACGAGTCATTATGGTTGGGTGGTTAAATGCAATTACCTTCACAAACACACAACAATAAAGGTTGGTGTGTCTGATTGTAGGATTACGACCCAAGGCAAACATCCCATAGTTTGTAGGAAGGGTTCAGCAGTGACAAATGTCCATTAGCTTTTGGAACAGATGCAGAAGGGATAGTTCACCCTTAAATAGAAATCAAGTCAGTGAGCATACTAATACTAATACAAACATATTGCATACTAAACTACTATTTAGTATGCCAGAGAAACATTTAGTAGCGCCAATGCATAATATGTGAAATGCAGTAGACCAAACGTACCCTGATGACCTACTACGTACAGGTGGATTCTCAGTACAGCAGCCAGCATGTTACACCATGTTACTTGCTGTATATGGACAGTAACACATATATGGACTGTCTTGAGACAGGTGGAGTCATGCTTTTTGATACTCAGGCCTGTATCTAGGTCAAAGGTGAGGAACTGAGGAAGACAGTAGTGGACAGCATCAGCTGGAGAAGACGCTACCAGCCATCTAAATAAGGTTGGATTCCATTTACAGAAGTGTAATCGAAAGAAAGGATGGTGTATTTAAAAAAGTTTACTAAGGTGAACAGAGAGAGAGCTCTCTACATTGGCGAACGGAGGTTCTCTCAAGGATTGGAGATGTGACATTATCCTGCTCTTGTAATAAAGACATAAAAATTACAGAGCCGGAGGTGTCAGTGGTGCTTCTTCCTTTTCATCACCACATCACCAGAGACAACAGCAGCGTTCAAAACACTGCGATACAGTCAAATACAGTCAAACTGGTATGTTGAGGTGGGACCGCCTTTAGGACGCCAAAAACATGCCGTTAGTTTGGTCCCTTCAACACAATGTATTACCTGCATCTCTGTTCACTTAAAATAAGGTGGACTATCCCTTTAAGGATGGATTGTTCTACCATGGCAGCTCAGTTCCATCCACAAAGCAAGGACATCATGACCACTGTATTTGCAATTCCACTCCAAATATGTTAGTAGGGACGAGTGGTACATCACCAGATCAGACCTTACTAGTGATAATCTAAAATCATCTTTCTTGGCTGTATTTTTTGACTGATGGCTGAGCACAACCCAACCAATCCTATGCACTCACTTACTGGTCTTCCATCTCCCATCCATCAACTATCATCCATGTTTAAAAGTAGAACCAGCAAATGACAGCTTTTTTTTTTCAATGTGCTGATTGCATGTGGTCTTCCAACCTATCACTTTTCCCATTCTCAATTTTGATGGTTTTCCATTCCATTTCCTTTTTTTTCCCTTTGCCTTAGGCGCCATGGTGTCATATAACACATCTCTCTGCTCCCTCTGCTGTTTCTTGTCCATTTTGTTGGAATTATTACATACGGGACAACAGCTAGTTCCGTTTCTGATGTTCGTACACTATTAAAAACGTATAGCTGTTTGAAATGAATTAGTGTTTAAACTGAAATAGCAAACATTCAAAACCTTGGTGTTTTCCCACTTTTCCATGTATCGTTATTTGACTTTCCATACAAATAAACACATTTCTTTTCCATGGCATCCTGAAAATACCAGTCATTTGAATAGTCCTTTCGCCTCTTTGGCTCTTAATGTTGCAAAATCTCTTTTTCAATGCATCTTCTTTATGCCACTCGATCACTTTCCCACTCACTCTCAAAGATGCAAACCCCCAGGGTTGCAGCAGGCTGGCCATCTAGCACATTCCTCACACACACACACAAACA